>CAMXCT020006702.1:253716-273716 GCA_947184155.2 Cladocopium goreaui | reverse complement strand
GCCATAGGGAACCACGGGACCGAGACAAACACGACCTGGAACCGAACCACAAAGGAGGATTGCCTTGTTGGCCACACACTTTTCAAAACCGTTTGTCATTCCCGAGTATAGATTCCCATGGGTCGTAGCAATTTTGGAAATCCCCAAGAAATCCGGTAATACATTCACTAGTACACTTGTTGATAAACAGCAAGGATTTGGGTCACTGCTCAAATATTGATAGCCAACCGGGTACCATCTGAACATGCACGGAACTCGGATTGAACGGTCCAGAGAATGTAAATGCTACAGCAGCATGGGGGACAAACCGTTTGAATCCTCCTTAAACAAAGCAGGCCACGAATCCTCGACACACTTGAACACGACCAAGGGAGAATCCATGGTGCAGTAGAATCCTGGCGACGAGCCATTCAATCCGTACTCTTTCTAGTAATAGCTTTTCAATTGATAAGCTCTTTCCTTCACAGCTCCTTACTTTACAAAGTGTGTTCATCTTGATATCACGAATGTAGAACTTCCTGATACAAAGATTTTAAAACAGGAAGATCAAGATTTTCCGAGAAAAGCTGCATCTGACTTCCTCCTTTTTTCTACCATGATGCAGCCCTGTCAAGCCTTTTCCAAGACATGCAATATCTTTTCCAAGACATGCTGTGTGATACCTTTTCCAAGATATCTCCAGAATGCATCTTTTCCAAGATCAGCAGGAGAAGAGCCTTTTCCAAGATACACCTAATCCTCCTCACTGTCCCACACAGGTTCCTCCATGCTCCTGGTCAACAGGAAATGGTAGAACAACCTGTATTTGATGCACAGTTTGGAGCTCACCCTTGTGGAGGAAACTCCAAAGCTGATGCTGTGGGCCATTCTGGAGATTCGACCCACAAAGTCTTCCCCTTTGAAATTCCAGTGCCTTTTAGGATTCAGAAATTTGGAATTCCAAAGGAGGTGGATAAAGGTATCTTGCTTCACAACAATGGCAAAAGAATGCCTACCCTTTTCCAAGGACCATGCATTCAGCCATTTGTAGGCCAGCAAGAATTCTTTTCCAAGAGCCATGCCTTTTGAAAATTCAGCAGGAGTGAGGAATTTACCTGCTTCATCCCACAATGCCACAAGCTTTTCCAAGCTCTTGGCTGCAGATAACATTTTTTTCTCTTCTTCTTTTTTGGTCCCAGCAAACATCTTTTCCAAGACAGGAACCAAGGCTGGAAGCAGATGCTTGCTTTCACCTGCTTTGCAGTCCATGGTGGCTTTTCCAAGCCAAGGCTTTTCAGCATTTGTAAACATGCTGAGCTTAAGATTTGTGAGCCTGTGCTCCAAACCTTGGGACTTGTATTCCTGCTGGATTTCATCGAAGATGACCCCAATCCTTTTGGATGGCCTTTCCTTACAGACCTTTCCAGGCCCTTCATACCAGCACAGGTAATGTAATATACCTCCAATGACATGGCCATAGGGTCCTTTACACAACAAAATATGCATGGGGTCACCCCTGCAAGTTTTTGCAGTAACACCAGGGACTTGGAACAAAGGGTGTTCCAAGTGGGAAGCTTTTCCAAGCTGCTCCTTCTGTGAAAATGATTTGAATTTGGACTTGTCCAAATCCAATTCTTTCACATTCAAGGTGGCCTTGCACCCTTCAAAGTTTTCAGCATTACATTCCCAGCAAGGGTACTTGGATGCCCAGTGGGGAAGCTTCAGGTGGTTGCTGAAAAATTCGTGGTCCCCTTGCACTGCCCAGATGTGAGCCTTGTACCCTTTGGGGTGCAAAGGCTGCCCTGCTTTTCCAAGCAGCTTGCTGCCCTTTCCCAAGGGCCTGCCATCTGGGCCATGAGTTGGATGAAACCCTTTTCCAAGAGCTTCAAAGGACCATTTCAAATATTTCCAAATGGTGGGCCAGGTGTCCCTGGTTGTACAGCTTTTGGGGAAGGCAGCCAGCAGCTGGTGCTGCTTCATGCTTGCCATATCACCCAAAAAACAGCCCCATGACCATACCAACATTGTATCTCTTGTTTGGTACTCCACTCCATCCCCATATACAAATATGGGAATGGAGTGGAGTTGCCAATGCTTTTCCAAGCACATGGGATGACCTTCTAGTCTGTCATCCTTGGTTGTTTGCACTCCTTTCCAAAACTTTTCCAAGGTGGAAAGTTTCTTTGAAGAACTCAGGATAATGTTCCCCAAGATGTGCAAACTGAAGATGGGGGAGGTACACTGATGCAAGCTCAACCTTTTCCAAAGAAGTCTTGGGATCAATGCACTTCACTTTGATGCCAAAAGGTTCAGGCAGCATCACATCAGAGCAGAACTTGTTCAAGATCTGCCTGTGGCAGTTTCCTGGCTGGGCACCCCAATTTCCACATTGGGCCAGCTTCACCAATTCTGGGTGATCTGCTCCATCTTGCAAAGCCAAGTTTGCCAGCTCCCTGACCATGACAGCAGAGAGGCTGCCAGAAGCCCAGAGATGGAGCAGCTTGCTGGCCAATGGTGATTCATGCTTTTCCAAGGCATCTGCCTTTTCCAAGGCTTTGTTGCCTTTTATGGCGTTTCTGCCAGATTCTTGTTCCAGCTGCCAGCCCCTGAGCCTTTTAGCCATAGCTTTTCCAAGCCTAAAATCAGCAACAGACAAACAGCTATATACAAAAGGGATCCAAGCTAGTAGCAGCTGAAGCCAAATTGCCAAGGCATGCATTTTTTCATGATGGCAGCTGCAGTACCACACCTCCCCTATAGCCCCAGTGAGCACTCATTTTTCCTGCAAGTGTCCCTGTAAGTTTATAATATGCCACCAACCCCTGTATTAGAGGTCAGGCTGCCATGGGCCACACACAACTGGGAAACAACAAATGGTTCTTTGCATGAAGACTGGTGTGCATGCAACTTTTCCATATAAAGTCAGTGTGTGGCCCATGTAGTTTGCCCTCTCAGTGTGGCCTTTTCCAAGACCAGCTGTGCGCTTTCTGTTGCCAAAGGCATTTTCCAAGGCCCTTGGTCCCAACTTGCCTTTTCCAAGGCTCCTGCTGCCCCCTGAGGGACCTTTTCCAAGATCACTTGGCTTTGGAGGAGGAGGAGGCACCCCCCAAAGCCAGCAGTCTTAGTTTCATCCTTGGCAGTCTTGACCACTTGAGCCACCTCCATCAGCTGCCCCTTCACTGGATCATCTTGCAGCTTTGACTTTCCAGTCAGCAAGGTCTTGATCTTCTGCAAAGCTTTTCCAAGCTCCTTGCTCAGATCATTGGCTGTGGTCTTGCCTGCTTTGGTCAGCTTGGAACCTGCTTTTTCCAAAGCTTCTTCCAAGTCTGACATTGTTGCAGACACCATATTCCTGGCAGTCCTGCAAGCCTTGGCAAGCTTCTCATGGGGATCAGGCTCATCCTTGTCCTCCTCCTCCTTGATGGCTCTGCCCCTGCCTCTTCTGCCTTTTCCAAGGGACCCCTGGCCTTTTCCAAGGCCCTTGGCACTACCTTTTCCAAGGCCTTCATCCACAAACAAGGAATGGCAGTCAGTGCTGAAGAGGTCTATGAACTTTTCCAAGTCCTCATCCTCAGGCTCAAACTCAACACCACTCTGCCATTCCTTCTGCCTGGCTGTGTTGATTGCTTTGTGCCAATTCTGGGTATCTTTGTATTCAAAGGTACCAGAAGTGTAGGGGCACTCTGTCCAGATCACCTTTCCAGACTGGAGATGCATCTCCAGCTCTTCTGGGCTGTACCTGGTAAGCATTTGGAGTTCGGTTTCCCAGTTATCAGTCTTAGTGACAACTTCTCCCACAGAAACCCTCCTGGAGGCTTGGAGAAACTGCTTGCCTTCCTTTTCCAAGAGCCATTTGCAAGCAGCAATTCCTTTCTCCTTCTTGCCAAGTTGGGCATGGGCCTTTTCCAAGGCCTTGTTCCCTCTGAGGGATGCCTGGTGCTTGGCCCAGAGTTTGCTCTTATCAAGCTTGGACAGAGATCCATGCAAGATTGCAGCACCCTGGTCTGCATCACCTTCAGCCTCCTCAGCTGTAGCTTTGACCTTGTCTTTGATGGTTCCTGGTTTTTCCAAACCATCTCCATCATTGCAGCCAGGCTTCTTCATGGGCTTTTCCAAACCCTTTCTTCCAGATGACTTTTCCAAGCCTCTCTGGTTGGAAGGCTTTTCCAAGCCTTTCTTCTGGGGAGACTTTTCCAAGCCATTTTTCTTCTTCATTGTTTTCATAACTTTTTTTTGGTGCCATAGTACCACTTGACACCCAAAACTGGTGACTTTTCCAAGCACAAAAGCACTTTTGTCTTCAATTTGCTTTGATCCAAAAACAGCTGCAGGTGCAAAACATGTTTTTGGCATTTTATTGTTTTTATTGTTTTATGTTTTGGGCATTGGAGCCACATGTGAAAAACATATAGTTTTCACAAAATATCTACTTTATTTTCACAAAATGAATCAAAAACACACAAAATAAATCAAATTTTCCAAAACTACAACACACTTTTTGAAAATCAAATTTGTGGTATGTTTCATGTATTTTAATTCATATTGGTATATACATATGTAAACATATTGAGCTAATAAAAAAAAGCTAAAAACATATTGTATTCTTTTTTTATTATGATTGAACCAAATATAGTATAGTATGCTTAAAAATTAAGCATTTTGAACTAAATATATTTTTGAAATCAAATTGTTTTAGTGGTAAAAACAAAGGTAATAATAAACAAAACATGGTTATACATATTATATTTTTAATTTCACAGTTTATTAGTGCACTAAAATGGCTTATAATAAAATATTGCAAGCATTTCTGGTACTTGAAAACCAACTCATTGAACTATATTCGTTTTGCAAAACATGAACTACATATAAATATATGTAAAGCATTTATTTAAATGATTTTGTGTGAAACAAATAATATGTAATTGTAATATTTTTATTTTTTTTGGTTTATGGCAAAATAAAACAAACAACAAAAATATTTAAACAAAATAAAGGTTTTCAAACTTGACAAAACTTGATCAAACTTGATCAAATTTGATCAAATTTTATTTTTTCTTTTTTGTTTAAACAAATTATTTTTCTCAAAATAAAGAATATATATTCCAGAATATATAGTTTTATTTTCTGAAAATAAATATATATATTGTTTGTTTTTTAAATTTGGTGTGATAAAGATATTAAATATTGATACTGTGGTTTCTTATTTATGAGAATCAAATTTCAAATCTAAGATATTGAAAACAGTTGTCAATTTCATGTGCCAACATGTTTCACAGAAAACAAATGTAAGTTTTTTACTTTCTACCGATTAAAATCCCTTTGCCAAAGGAACCATAACCGACAAATTTGATTATTTAAAAACAATGCAGTTTTAAATATATTTTCTGAATCACATGAGTTAATTAATAGGCATTGCAGAAAAATAAAATACTACATATCTGAAAATTAAAAAACTACATGAACAAAAAAAATGTATATAGGAAAAACCAAACCACACCATCCATATATTCTATGAACCCAAATTTCCCAAGAGAAACTCCCCCAAAAACAGTAAATGTATTTTCTCCAGAAAAAAACAGAATGTTTCTAAACAAACTGCTACACAAATAAACTACACCACAAAAATCAACAACAGAAGCAAGTTGACAAGAAAAGGCCCTTAAACTAATTGCTGCACAAAAAAAATCCCAACACAAACTCCCAGTAACAGTAAGTTCCCAGAAGGATGCTCTTAAACAAACTACTGCACACACACCCAAAAACATTGTTCCCAATACAAGTTCCCAAAAGAAGTAAAGAAAAAATATAATTTTGCACCTTCAAGATTTAAATGTGTTTTGTCAATCATGTGTTGTTTTCCCAATATATTTTTTCAAATTTATACATATATATATATATATTGATTTATTTATTTACCAAATAAATATGTTATATTATATTTAATTTTCTAAATATCTTACTGTAATTGAATTAATTTAATTTATTTTTTATTTGAATTATTTTTTTTTCATTTATGCCAGTCTGTGACCAGCTGGCAGTGTTTGCCAGCCAGTCTTTTAAAAAACAGCTGCAAGCCCCAGCTGACTGTACACTGTACAATGGCTTGAGCAAAAAAAACAGACATGGATGGGCTGCAGTGAAACCAAAAAACAACAAAAGACTATCATTTTTTTTCATGTAGTTTTTTGTTTAAATACAAAAGGGTATAATTTGGTAAGATGTGTTTTGTCATTTATATATTTATATGTTATATATATATATATATTTAAATCACTGCAGCCCAATCCATGCCTGTTTGTTGCTTGAGCTTTTCCAAGCCCATCATGCACTGCCTCTCATTGAAGGCTTTTCCAAGCCAATGACCTTGCTGGGCTTTTCCAAGCCAATTTGGCATTGGGCTTTTCCAAGCCCATGTGGGATTAGGCTTTTCCAAGCCCATCTGCCAGGTGCAGCCAGCCTTTTCCAAGACCAGGGGCCCAGCAGTCTTTTCCAAGACTACTGAGCATTGGCCCCCACCAGGAAAGCATCCACAGCTTTCCAAAAGGTGGGGAAGGCCCCCTTGGCTGCCTTCTTCTGTGAGACCTGGTAAGCATCAATGCCCCAGGCCTCACATTCCTGGCAGATATGCCAATTGTCATCAGAAATGGCAACAGCATCCCACTGCCAGGCAAGATCTGCCTTCCCACCCTCACCACATTTCTTCCAGCAGGTTTCTTTCCCAAGGCCCTGCTGGTGAATGTGGTCTGGGATCATGGCATCCATGTCCACCAGGACTTGCCTTTTCCTGAAGGCAGTGTCCACTGCAGAGAGCAGGATCACTCTGCAGTGTTCCTGCAGCTTTTCCAAGCCTGCCAGGTTGTCCTGGCTCACAACATCATCCTTTTCCAAGGTGTTGTGCCAGTCAACCACCACCACAGGCTTTTCCAAGCCCTTGGTGGCACTGCCATGGGTGGTGCTGCCCTGGGACTTTTCCAAATCCTTGGGCTTGGACTTTTCCAAGCCCTGGGCAGGCTTGCTCTTCTTTTTTTTTGCATTCCTTTTCAAAGGTGGCTGTTGGCTTTTCCAAGCCAGAAGAAGAGCTTGCAGCAGCAGGGGTGGGCACAGCCTTCCTTGGCTGGCCACTCTTGCCCCTGTGCTTGGCGCCCCCTGCCCTGGGCTCATCAGAGGTGGAGAGCTGTTCCAATTTCTTGGTAACAGCATCTGCCATCCTCTCCTGGCACCTTGCTTTTGCCTTTTCCAAGGCTTCCAGGTGCTTGGCCAGGACAGTGGGGTCAGTTGGGTCTGCCTTTTCCAAGGCTGACCACTGCATCCCCTTCCTTCTTTCCTTCCTGGCCTGGGAAGTGGTCCCATGACCAAACTTCCTCCCCTTTTTGTTGGGGGGCCCTTCAGGCTGGTCCATCTTTTCCAAGACTTTGCAGTTCAGGAGGGATTTTCCAACCCCTTGGGTTTTTCCAAACCCAGTCTCAGGGACCAGGCTTTTCCAAACCCAAAGCCATGCTTCAGCAGCAGAGCTTTTCCACGCCCACCAACAGCAACAAGCTACAAGTGGTGTTGTAGTTGTATGTGCTGACTGTGAAGTCTAGTTACAAAGTTGTGTTATAGTGGTTGTTGTTTTCTTGCCGACTTTTGTTGTTGGTGAACATGTGTATGCCTGTGCAAGTTGTGTGCTGTGCTGTGCAAGTTGTGTGTGTGTGCGTGTGCATGTAGCATGTGTGGTGACATGGTCATGCATGTAACCTGCTCAAGCATGGCTGCAGATATTCATTCAACATCAACAAGCATGCAGTTACCCTGTGGCCCCCACTAGCTACCAGGTTCCTAGCCAGTACTATACAACCAGTTACCCACCCAGTAGAGAAGCAGCAGCTACCTTTTTCCTTTCAAAATTGCTGATGCACTTCAGCTGCACTTGGCCCTTTTCCAAGGGCATGCATGTCCTTTTCCAAGAACAGGGTTGTCCTTTTCCAAGGATAAGTTGCATGTCCTTTTCCAAGAACATGTGCCAAGGCCTATGGACTGTACTTTTCCAAGAGGCCCTTCCTCATGGCCAAGGCTTCAGCTTTTGTCAGGTTGTCCTTTTCCAAGGCACACCTGATCTTACCAATAATGGCAAGGTAGTGGATGGACATATTCTGAGTCACCTCAGCAATGAGATGCAATTTGCCACCCCCCACCCTACCTTGAAGGTAAGATCTTGGCTGGGGCTTGTTAGCATCTGTTTGCTTGAGATCAACCCAAGGTTCCCTTTCTTTGGGTTCATCAGCCATGGCCTTGCCTGGCTTGCTCTTGCCTTTTCCAAGGCATGCGGCAGGCTTTTTGGCAGGTTTTGCCTTTGGCTTTTCCAAACCATAGCCCATGGCTGCATGCAACCTGCTACCTGCTCTCCTCAGGCACATCACCTGGGAGGAAGATGCACTTCTGGCTTTCTTGGAGGGGCTGCTGAACATCCCAGGGAAGCCTGCAGAGTCCAAGCTCACATCACTGATTCTGGGAGCCAGCTTTCTTTTACCTTTTCCAAGGGCCTCCTTGCCAACTTTTCCAAGCTTCCCTGCATCTTTGCTAGGCTTGGCTTTTCCAAGCTTGGCCTTGGCAGATGCTGGTGCTTTTCCAAGCACATGGGCCTTTTCTTGAAGTGATGCTTTTCCAAGCTCACTTGTGGCTGCTTTGCTCTTAGCAGAAGGTGCTTTTCCAAGCTCCACTTCTGCTGCTGTCACTGGCACCAGGGCCAGCTCTGTTTTGTTGGGCATTTTGAACTTTTTCAAGCCCACCAGCAATTCATGGCACTGGTCCCTGGTGAGCTTGGCAGCCACAGACATGAGAGCTTTGCTGCCCCTGCCAAGTTTCCTGACATGTGCCAGGAGGCAGTTCAGCCTCTCCACCTTCAAATTGGCCCACACCAGCCCAGTATGTTTCCCCAGGTTTATATCTGGGTTCTCTGCCAACAAAGACAGGAGAGCCTGTCTCAGTGGCTGGCTGTGGATCAAGCCACTTGGCTCCAGATCCAACAACCCTGTCCATAGCTTCCTGGTGGCATGCAAAGCCTTAGCATTGGGCCCAGAGCTGGAGCACATATGCTCATAGGCCCCCAGGTCAGCCAGGATATCCTTGTGCTTTTCCAAGCACTAAAAAACCAAGCCAACATCCACCAGAGGTTTGGCTTCATGTCTGGGTCCTCCCCTGGACATTGGCCTGGCTTTTTCCAAAGCCTTCCCAGACTTGGGCCTTTTCCAAGACTTGGGCCTTTTCCAAGACTTGGACCTTTTCCAAGACCTGGGCCTTGACTTTTGCAAGGTTCCAAAAGTAAGCGACAAAAACAAACTTTGAGCCAAAACTGCATGTATGGGTGGTGGACATGTCAACCATATGCACACATGAAGCAGCCAATGAGAGATCCAGATAGGTCAGAAAAGGTAAGGAGAGAAATCAATAATTTTAAAGATATAAATCAAGATTACAAAAAATGAAATCAAGAAACATATCAAGATGAAAATCAAGAAAAAATCAAGATATAATCCAGAAAAAAAAGAGAAAAAACGTGATTTCGGAGTGTCAAAAAAAAACATCAATATCTCAGAGCATCCAAATATTGATTCTAATCAATATGCGATGCTCAGGGTGGGTATGGATCATAGGTATGGATCATGTCCTCTAAAGGGGTATGGATCATGGGTATGGATCATGGGTATGGATCATGGGGTATGGATCGCATGTGCTACCGGGGTATGGATCGGAACCTTACATTTTGAGCCGCAGCCATATATGTTCCAACATATTCTATGAAGTGGTGCGGCATGGTGCTGCCTTTGTGAAGGTTGCTCACAGATCCGTTGGATTTTCATGCGGCAATGCTCTGTTGCGCCAATTTGAATTGAGAAGATTTGAGAAAGAAGCGATGAATCTATGAAGTTTCGTGGGAGAAGGTTTTTTTGTGGGATATGCGTTCGGACCTCACTTTAGGTTACCGGGAGGCCTCAGAAGCGTACCAAAGTGTCATGTTGAAATGGAAGGTGCACAAGAACGCATATCAAGCGTCCCAGCTACTTGTCCTGGCTCAAGCCCTGTACCAAACATAAATATGTATGCTATATATGTCATATTGCTCTTCCATTCGATGGGTGAAAACCAGCAAACAGGCAAAAAAAAACGGTGGTCGCGACATGAGACCCAAACCCGGCAAATCTTCAGCAAATCTAACTTTTCACCAGTCGGATCAGAATGTATGCCATACAGAACGCCAGAACTTTTGCCAGGTAAAATTTGCAAAAGATTTGCCAGATAGAACGCCATATTTGATGCCAGATAGAACAGCCGAAGCGACACCAGAAGAAATTACAGATAATAGAATGCCAGGGTTTATGTGACGGGAGGGTCGGTCGAAGCAAAGAATTGTTTTAAGTCTTTGTTTGTTGTTTTCGGTCTTTTGGTTTTGTTTATTTCTCAATAAGCCTTTGTTTTTTTCTCAGTTTGATCACAATCAAAAAATTCTGATCACAATCAGAAAGTTCTGATTGTGATCAGAAAATTCACTCAATAAGCGTTTTTTTTTCTCAATTTTGCATCAAAAATAAGCAAAATTGAGAAAAACAGCGCTTATTGAGTGAATTTTCTGGTTACAATCAGAATTTTCTGGTTGTGATCAGAAAATGTTGATTTGCATTTTTTTTGGATAACAATCAGAAAATTCTGATCACAATCAGAAAATTCTGATCACAATCAGAAAATTCTGATCACAATCAGAAAATTCTGATTTGCAAAAATTGTTTGGAACAATCAGAAAATTCTGATCACAATCAGAAAATTCTGATTTACATTTTTTTTGGATAACAAGCAGAAAATTCTGATCACAATCAGAAAATTCTGATCCTTGATGTTCAAGTTGGAGGCTTAAGGTTCAAAACCTGTAGAATCAGAAATGTTCGGATACACGTTCCAAAGTCACAAGTCACCAAAAACAAACGAACAATGCATCAGAAAAACCACTTGATAGTAATATAGAAACGCTTAAAGCAATGCCACGATCAGAATTTTCTGAAAACCAGCTCGCGCGAAACTTAGTAGATGAATCAGTGGAATCGCGCCCCCATTTTGACGGATGTTTTTCCATGTAATTTCCAGCTGCCTGGCGGTCACGATTCCCAATCTTGTCTGTCTTGCAAAAATCCATGCCAAGGATTTTTGCACACAGTCATCTTTTCATATCTTTTCTTGTCACATTTTCCAGTTGCATTTATTTCCGTAGAGGAACCTACGCCTTGTTTTCAAGGTCGAAGCACTGCTTGTTTAAAGATGTGCGGCGGTCTTGAATTTTTGGTAGCATGATATAGCATGTTTTCACAGTTGCAGCGGAACTGCGAGCACATGCTTTTGAAATATGGAGTATGATTGAGTTGGTTCAAGGAATTCTTGAAATAGGCCGTTTGTTTTGAAGTTGATAACAAGGTGAACACCTTTCGCAATCGAACGCATCCAGTGCAGTCATTTTCTCGGAACCTTGGCGCGCACTCAATATCCCTCCACACCATTCCCCGCAAGCATGTCGCGTATCTTGTTTGGGAATTTCCTTCTCAGAGACCTGTGACCCAGTGACCTAGTGGGCATGGTCATGGGGATCATTCAAACGCAGTCACTGGATCACGATGTAGATGGTCAGGATCAGCGAATTCAAACCTCAAAACATGTCTGGTGACAGCAGATCCAACTATGAAATCGCACAATTCTTCTGAAAGTTCATGGCTATTGACGGCTAGGTTACTTTTACCTGACCCAAAGTCAAAAATTCAGGGTTTATTCCATGAACCGGCCAAACAACTCCAGCAAACGCAAGCAATATCTAGCCCCATTGAACCCATGAGCCCACTTATGCACCATTCCCTTTTGGGGCGAATAAACCATATTCCCAAGAGCAGTACCTGTTGGATTTCAATTTGAGTGCGCACTGTGCTTGTCGAAACGCTGGAACCCTGGAAGCTTTAGGTGCTGTTGGATTGCAAAGCTGTGCTAACTTTGTGTTGGGCTATGAGCCAGGACACACACTTGGGCGGCTGGAAAGTTTGTTGCGCATGTCACCACCAAGGACATCAATGGGCCACGCAAAAGCAACGGAATTCCGAACCTAGGGCCAAGCAGTGGCTTTTGGTGAGTACAGCAAGGTTAACTATCGGACCTAGGATTTGGAAATTGGTAGCATTTCTTGGGTCATTCGCGTGATTCTTAGATCATTTTGCTCTGAACCTTTCTACGTCTCTTTCATGCCATACTGGTAGTGGAACCGTGAAGAGGGCTGATCAAGGTGGCTTGCGATTGTTTATTGCCTCTGTCAAACGATTGCAGACATAATCACATGTTGCCCCTCTGTTACAAGATGCACGAAGGGGGGGGACTCCAAAGAATCCTTGAGAGCTGTGAAACCAAACATATCTGCGGTGTCCCTGTGTTTTGATTCAGTTTTGATTGCTCTTGAAGACATGTTGGATTCCCAGTCCCTTTGAACACCTTCATCGTTGAACAGATCCAGCGTGAATTCTTCCGTATTCCCTTGCCACAACTTGTTGCGCAAGAGCAAGAAGCCACCATTTGTCCAGGCGAAAGCGAAATGTCAGGAAATTGAAGCTTTGGACCCGATGGTGGAACATCCTCACAGCACCAAACAGTCAGCCGTTCACAATACATGACGATTCATGAAGATTCATGGGAAAACGACTAAACCTCTTGAATGCACACTGTACATCTGCGCCCATGTGTGATTTATGATACGCATAAGAGACAGTACGCATAAGATACGCATAAGATACGCATAAGATACTTGGGTATCACATTCGCCATCCTTCTCCATCCTTCGCATATCTTGTGTGGGTTTCAGAGCACTGCCTGGCAGATTGGGGCACCTGTCTGAACTCCATGATGGTAAGGCAACTGTCGCATAGGTCACGATTGCCAAAAAGCCGACGACGAAGACAATCAGCAAGGACACGCCTCTAAAGGACACAGCAAAACTCAAGGTTTGACTTGGAAATATCTGGAGTTGAGTTGATGAATTGGATATATATATATATTTATTTAGGACTGCAGATAATTGTATTCATTGCATATAATTGCAAGATATGTTGTACCCCCTTCGCAATCAAATGGAAGCGCGAAAGAAGAAACTCCAAATGTACCCAATGGACTGAAGCCATCAAACCATTGGAAAACCGAACTTGCGATTTTGTGCTTCTAAGGGGGTCAGGCCAAATGACCTATCTGCTATCTGTCCATCTGTCCATCTGTCCAAATGTCTCTACGTAAAACATGTATTTACATATCTGCACTTGTAGATGTATACATACCAAGGGAAAGAAGGAGAACACACTTAACACATCCATCATCATCCATCCAATCTTGTCCTTTTCCGGGACGCCTAGTGGATCCAAGTCTGCAACTGGGTGTGTGAACTGCGGATGAGTCTTGCGCCCCATGAGCCCCAGTGCCTGCTGCCATCATGGTGGCTTGCTCACCTTCGCCACAGGTGATGCTGGAGTACTTCACCAAGCCTTTGGCACCAAACCATGATGGCCATGATGGCCATGATGGCCATGATGGCCGGAAAACAAAGTGGAAAATTGAAGCTTTGGTGTGTTCTTCATCGGCAGAACCCTCCTGAGGGTATGGGCGATCAACCTCTGAGATACCCGCAAACTGAATGGTTATCAAATCTACAGCGAAGCATTGCCAGGAGATGGTGGCTGCTAGGTTTTGACACATCTCCTATTGGCAGGATACAGTGTATGTGGCCTTTCGGAACATCCACCTCATCAAAACAACAACCTTCACGCTTAGAAAAATGAACCAACTTTCCGACTATGAGACGGGGCAAGATTGAGACCATAGTTTTCCAATCGTTGCTGAATACTCTCCGGAGTCAAATGAAAACTCACGACGCAGGCTCCGTGACAATTGGCTGCCTGAGTCATCCATGGCTTTCCACCATTCTTGTTGTCGTCTTTTATTGCGCTTTTAGGCTGCATTCAAACTTATTGAATCCATTTGGTACACACTTCTGCAAGTCTTCCTATGCACAACTGATCATTACCACTCTAGTATATTTCGATCAACATTTTGCACAACAACGAGATGCCGTTGGTCCAGTAAATGCAAGGCCTCCTTGTTCACAGGCTATGGGCTATCAGACGGCTATCAGTAGTACCAATTCACCTGCTAACCCCTGGCTTAATGTCAAAACTTCAAACTTATCAGCTCAACTCAGCTCAGTTCAAAGCCACACACACATACACACACACATGTGGATTTTGAATGATTTCCAAAGTGCCGAAGCGACCGTGGTCAGAGTGCTGCTGAAGAACTGTAAGAGCCATTGGGATGGACATAGCATGTCCTTGGATCTTGAAACCAAAGCCAACCCGCAGTGGAACGATTTTGGAAGATGGACAGATCGGATTTAGATGGAGACCTACAAACAAGGGTGGTGGCAGGGTTCTTTGTGACCTGGACCTGAGAATCACACCGGAATTCTACAGAATCGACATCATTAGATGATCGCGGTACAATCTTTGCTCACCCAGTGTGGTGCCTGGAACAGAACTTGTCACGATGAGACGTGTTGCTAGGGGTTGCTTGAGTCCACGGCCCGAACGGCGTGCACCTTCACTGGAAAAGCATTTCGCTCCAAGGCCACACACTTATCACAATCTGCGTCACCAAAGGCCTTGAATTCTTCCAAAAGCACCCCATTTTCGCCATTTTCATTATCTTTTTGAATTTGCTTCGAGATTAGGATTCCTCCCCGCATCCGAGCACTTGGCCGTGCGGTCCAAGAGGCATACTCTGCAAAGCCACAGTGCTCATGATAGCAAAACTGGCCTGCCGCCAAGTTATGTTCATGGAATCAATGGAATCCTATCAGGCCACATGATCTACATGCTGTACCCATGTAATTCATTTGACTTGTGAATCTACGAAGGGGAGATGAAAAGGCTTTCAATTGCTGATTGCCCAGGCCACCACCATGAAACGAAATAGCTCTGCCGTCACCCAGCCTGCATGTAATGACCAATCGTGTTGGCTGTCCTGAGCACAAAGAATCACACAGTGTTGCTGGGAAACAGCGCTGATCAACGTATAGCTTCCAAGCTACAAAACCATGTGAACATGTGCAGTGTCCAAACCGCTCATAAGGATCATAAGGGCGCGAAGATTGGGATTGGCCAAGACATGAAAAACAAAATGCCCTTAAGATGCTCCAGCAAACACCGACGCGGAAGGCACTTCATGTGCCTGCATTTCCCTCAGAAAAATGCTGCTAAATTTCTTTGCCGGCCGCCATTGCAACCATTTGGGCAAGCATTTTGAGATGAAGAACAATGCCTGGCGTGCAAAGTGAGTCCGTGAGCGGATAGTTGGTATGCACTGTATGCACCTTTTCTGTCGGCACAAAATATGTGTCACCTTGGCAGGGTCCTCATTTCCGAACCAAACGGAAGATGTGGGTGTTCTGCACCCGTGCTGGAACAAACCGACTGTTGGATTTCCAAGCAATGCTCAAATATACAGAAAAGGTGTAACAAGACACTCCAATTCAAAATTTCGAAGTGCAAACAGGCATGACCGAGGCATGACTTTGTCCATACTACATGGCATGTCAAGCGACACCAAACCGCAGCTGCTTTGATTCTGATTACGCCGGCAGGCACGACAATTGTTGCCAACACCCAAACATGTGTCAAACTTGTCATGAGAGAAGTGCAAAAAGAGATACAAAACCCCAAGAGAAACTCCCAGGGACCGGCTGGGGTTTACTGACAGGTGGGCAGAGTTGCGCCCTTTCAATCTTAAGAAATGACACCTGTGATTGCGTACCGCTTTCAGTACGGATTTCTTGCTTTTTCATCCAACAACTGAATCCCGTCGCCAACAACATTTAGCCAGACTCATTTTACTACTTGACATTGCCCTAGCTTTGATCTATCTCTATCTTGGTTGGCCATGTAGATCTCCTACAGGATTCCTGTGATTTTTAAACGCCAGGTGCCCAATTTGAATCAAGCCACACACATCCATGCCATTCCTGTGGGGAACACGAGCACCTGGATGCTGATGGATGTGAAAGCCAGCAAAGCAAAATCTGGAATGCCAGAATGACTAGAACGAATAGAATGACTAGAATGAGTAGAATGAATCCGCCGGCCTGCCGGCGTGTCTTGTGGATCTTGCTTGTTCGTAGTTGTACTGTTTGTTTTGTCTTTGGTCTTTGTCTAGACTTTCCCCTTGGCGCGGATTTTTGCCTCGTCTAACTTGAACCCGCCCCCCCCTCCCGCCCTTCATCATCCGCGTCGTGCTTTTCATCTTTCGTTTCGACCTTTGTTTACAGACATGATTCGGTTTCAACTCAAACCCCGTTTACGCAAAACCCATGTTTTGTGTCTCCTCTTCGTGTTTTTCCTCTGCATCTTTCGTTGCAATGTGCTGGGTTCGACTCTGCCCACGCCTCGCGCAACATGCGCATGTTCTTTTTTGTTCCCATTTCCATTGTGGTGCTCGCGATCGGTTTGCTCTGTCATTCTTGCACCTTCTACGTTCCTATACCTCATACAGGTGGCCTGTCAATCCACTTGCTTTTGTGCAAAACACCATTTACACCTGCAACCTTTCTATGTATGGCCTTTTCCAAAAACCTTGGTTCACACACTGCTTCGGTTTAAATTCAAACCCTCGTTTACGCAAACACCATGCTTTGTGTAAAAACGCATCTTCCTACTAAACAAAACGCTGACTGACAGGAAAAGAAACGTTTTAAGTGTTTCACAGAAACCCCATGTTTTACACCACCCTTCCCTGCGTCCTCAGCTTCACGCTCTTGGTTGGCTAGCTGGCTTGCTATTGTCTAAGCTTTCTTCTGCCGCCGTTGCTTCGCCATGAATGTGCTACAAGGGCTTTCTAGGGGTGACGCCCTGTCTACAAAGTGAACGTCCTCACAGTGGAGATGCAGTTCAAAATGCACTGGCTTCTGCTAACGCCTTGGCTTTCAAAATCTGGGCCCCTATCCTGGCTGCTGCTATGCTGAGCTGCACGCACTTGCACTTTATCTCCTCCTATGTCCTGTCTCTGCTTTACATGTTTGAGACGCCAAAATCTTTTCAGTTGCGTTCATGGCCCCAAATCTGCACCCCTATCCTGACTGCTGCTACGCTTTACTGCATGCACTTGCACTTTATCTCTCCTATGTCATGTCTCTGCTTTGAAGGTTTGAGAAACCCAAATAGCTCTGGCCGTGGTGGCCGGCGGAACACGCCAACGGCGGTTAAATAGAATGAAAAGAATGAATAGAATGAATGGTTGTTTGAGTATTTGTATGCATTGACTGGGGATTCCTGAGCCGTGTGACATCGTGTGACACTGCGCTGCCCGGTGCAAACCTTACCCCTCGAGGATCGGTCCCATTCGGCTCTAACCGATCCAACTGCAGAACGCAATAGATCCATTCAGTCTCTTCCAATTTGAGGCTGGGAAACTTTGGCGATGTAGCGGGCGGAAGCTTGGTCCGAAGCAATGCATGAGAAGGACAAAGAATCCACATCCTTCGCTGACAGTGGCTGGATACGGTTACTGAATCTGGGAAAGAGTTGTGTCAGTGTCTGCTACGGCTAGAATTGGACAGCTAGAAGGCTAGAAGTGAAAGCCAACTGCAACAAAGAAATGATGCTGCTGGGCAAGAACACCTTCACATACTTCACCACATGTATGTATAAAGCTCGATGCAAATATAAATTACATCTGCAGCGAAATACATGATCAACTAATGGTGAAACGGTGAAACCTTACAGAGCCACAAACTTTGAACCTTGCAACACCTTTGAGCACTCTACTCCAACTATGCACAATAATCAACTGCGAAACGCACTCAGTATTTGTTGGCGGTCAAATTGTCAAGGATATCTATCATTGTCCGCACAAAAACGTCTGCAGTCAATTTGCCAAGGAGATCAAAACAATTCAAAGCATATTCGGCGGTCGAAACTGCTCTTCGCCAAGACGCTAGAATGAAAAACTGAATCACAGAGAGTGAACCAGAAACACTCGATGGCCATTCCTGAGTTCCCAATGGGTTGGCGCCATTTCACTTGTTCCTATTTGCATCACTGCTAATCCCAATTGACCCTCACGCCTGTCGGAAAACTTGGAATGATCTTCCACACAACTTTAAGGGAGCAAGGCCATCTATGAACCGGAATCCAATGTGAATCATTGCAATGGCTTAGGCGACAATCAAATGATCGTCTGGAACTCTACGGGGTCGGGTCTGCAATCGCCTCCTTTCAACTGACACTTAGAGACCCTGATGACTGTTTGTCAGCGCATTCCAAGTTCATGGACGTGTCCATGCAAAAAGGCGACTGAACTAATGGAACCCTCAAAATCACGAAGGTGCAACGGAAACTAAGCGGGGAAGAGCTTCATGCGGCTCAAGCGTGTTCATGTGGATTTCACTATCCAACATTGTCCAACGGCCTACAGCATGCTACAGCCTGGTTCGCCACATTTCCTCAGTTGAGAGTCCACAGTCATCATGGCAATGATCGCCACAGTCCTGAGCAAAATGAATATCTTGAAACCGCTCAGGCAATGTCTTCAACGGGGGCTAGATTGAAACCTCCCCAACATGAAAGCTGCGATAATCTGCGATATTTGGTTGATTTGACCTTCCTTGGGAGAAAGAGCCTTGCGCCTGTATCAATGGCCAAGATGCCACGCTTGAATTAAGTAGAGCATGGAGATCCACATAAGTAGATCGGTAGGTGGATCAATGGGTAGGTATGGAATGTAAAGACAGGAGCGACATATCCAGGCATGGATGTATTTGGTTATAAATCTCACAGTTCCCATATCTTATCTGATATATGCACCAGTTGAGATGCAACAATATACAATGAAATAGACATACAAACATGAAGGATGCAAAACCGATAGACAAAGAGATAGCAAACAGGTATACGGTATAGGTTGGTAGGTAGATAGCGCAGTAGATAGAGATATGCAAACCACTTGCGAACACTGTCTTCAAGGTTCAGCCCAAGGGCATTGCTGTGACTCGTGACCATGAGATTATCATGAGATGTTGGTCGATGTTGGTTTTGTCAGTTCTGAGTTCATCACCATTTTCCTCACGGCCCAAGTCGGCCCAAGGCACTGAAACCACATAATGGCCAAGCCAACAGAGACCCCCCAAGTCTGTCGAGCTGTTGCCTTGGCGATGGGATGCCATGGGATGCCATGGGATGCCATGGGATGCCACATGGGATCCCACAGCTTCAACGAAGGTAACGAAGGTGTCCCCAGCATTCAGCCGGATCGGGAAGAAAATGCAGCAGAGATCTACAAAGATCCAGCTGAGCTGCGATGGCATCGATTTTTGGATTCATGAAGTAGTAACCACCTGGACACTGGAGAGCTGTGGCACTTTGGCAGTCACGAAGCAAAAAGTGGATCACTTGTGGAGAACTCATGTCAAACATAAGCTTCACATTGCGAGTTCACATGAGTTTCACCTATTCTCAGTATGGTCTGACAAGTTGCAGAGCAAAAAAAGGCAACCACAGCATGGATGCATTCTGAGACTGGAAGCCTGCAAGAAATCTGACATGCTCTTGGGCAAATGTTCAACCATGTTTTGCCTTTTATTTGCATGTAAGACACTTGAGACGTACAAGCACAACATGAAGAAGCATATGTCTTCAGTCAATGAAGAAGAGTCATTTCAAGAGATAGTTCCTCAGATTTAAGACCCATCGAGATATGTCATACTTCCAACTTATAACTTAATTACAACAAAGGTATTCTTTCGGAAAGCCATTCACCCCAGGGCACCTATCAATGCGCAGAAGAACCTAATGACGTCCGACCACCAAGCACGGTGTGATTTGCACAGATGTCACCAATTGTGACATGATGTAGCATGGTATGTGCATCTCAGTGCATCAATTTTGTGCATAGCATGACCTGGTGACAATCTTATCTGCGGTCTCTGGATT
>CAMXCT020006702.1:178716-248716 GCA_947184155.2 Cladocopium goreaui | reverse complement strand
GACCTTGGCGGAGTGAGAATGGCATTTGGAGTTGTCAAAGATGTCCATCTCTTATCACGTTATGCTGTTGAGAGATGGAGACCGAGTACAATTTCCACAGCCACAAACAGTACCTGTTAGTTGTCTTGACGTTCTGTGTTTGGAGGCCACATGGCAAAATATTTTTGTCGGCAGATTTTCAGTGTCAAAGTTGAAGCCGATGTATGGAGCATCGTCTTAGCTAAGTTACGGATGCAGATCCCAATCCCAGCGTTGTTGTGGCTGCAGGGCACTCCTGCGGGTGTCAACTCCTAAACTGTTTCAACAGTTTTCCCCCGGGAGAATCAGGATCAAGCAGTGATTGGAATCCACAAATGATCGGAAGGTCGTCCCCAGCAGACAAATATATATATATATGTGCAATTCATCCAATATTCATTCACAGAGATTTTAAAGATGGAAAATAGGACTTGGAAGTTGGCAGTATGTGCCCACACCAAACTATAGATTCTATGAACTTGATCTAAATATACAATAGATATGAACTGATACGAACCCTTGATGTCATCGTTTGTTGCTTCAAAATGCATCATCCAGGCTTCGCATGGCCTTGCATCATCAAATAAACGATTTTGATGCACAGTGCTGGACGAACCCCTGTCCTTGCATTGGGTTTGTCCTTTCGCATCCTGAGTTGGAGCACTGCGTGGGAAGCGTATGTGGAGACACACTGATGGTAGGTGTGCGCAGGATGGGACTGGATTTGCAATAATGGCCAAGAAAGGCAACCGTCTTGGCATTCTTCTTCAACAATGGCATCAATTTCCCTCTTTTCCCCACTTAACGAAGGTCAACTGTGTACAGAATGAGAACCTATACTAGTACTGTAGTACAAAACTTTGGACACTCCCGGGTAAAAAAACCTGAGAACAGTGACGATTTAATGATCAGCTGAGTGTCTTGGTACTTGCCTTGGCCGCAGCGTTTGCAGCTTGTGCTCCCATTCTTGTCTTGATACTCCCCGGTCCTTGGACACAAGACAGGATCAATCTAAACATTGATTGGATATCTGGAATGAACACAAAGTCCCTATGAAGTATTACAACCTCCCTTTGTGATTCTTATCCTTCTGCTGCTTTGCTATGTTTGATACGTTGGTGGCCATGGCCAGGTCTAAAAAACATGTACAAATTCAAAAAAAGGGGCCAAGGTCAAAAAAAACATCCTGCCCGTCTAAAATGGCCAGTGACAATGGAAGAAAATGCAAGACAGTTGTAATAAACTGTCTTGCAAAAGTGCTTAATGTGATGTGAATGTGATGTGAATGTGGGTTCGTGGATTGGATCATTTTTTTCCAATATTTTGCTCTCGAAAATTCGGCCTTCGAAGATTCCGTGGCTCGCAAGTCACAACCCCAAAGAACCGGCGAGGGACGGGCAGGGTTCGCATTTCAAGGCGGCACCAGAGGGCTGCGCGCTTCCAGGTGCACAAGGCTTGCACACCTGTAGGTAGATGGCGGCAAAGCAGCTGGATTTCCACAAAACATTGCTGACCATGACACGGTTCCATTTTCATCACGCCCAATACCATGAACAACACTGTGTACTCACAAACAGGTTCAAAAAAAAGGAAACTATCGGGATGTAAGGCAAATGATCTCAACTTCATGTCATGATGCAGTCTATTGGAGTCTAAATACCTAAACTCATGTCAGGACCTGCCAGGACACTGGCATGGCTCACTTTAGTGAACCTGTAGCCTCCAAGTCGGTAGGTTGCAGTGTCCAGCAACAAACAACAAAACCCCATGTCAGCCATCCATTGACATTTTCACCCCAAAGAACATCTAAAAACCTGTGCGCCGACAGAGTTTTCAGATCCTCCGCTTGTATCTGGCCTACTGGGCGGACGTTGTTTCTTACCCCAGGCACACCGAAGTTACCCCATCCCAATGGCACACAGGGTTACCCCAGGCCAAACGGAAGTTGCCCCAGGAACCAAATCCTATTCGCACACTGGTGCCACACCATCGTTGGTTTGGCAAACAAAATATTTAAAGTGCTGCCATTGCGAACCACATATTTAATGCCATCTCCTTTGGTAATAAAACCATGTCGAAAGTAAGCAACCGCCATTGGCACACACGCATTGACAGCAAAACAGCCGCCTTCTATCCAAATGAGAAAAGTAACCAATTCTGCACACGCCCCGTTTCCTTGTCATGTCTATGGACATGGAGTCGTTTGATGTCGGTAGTTTAGTTATCTGTTTCCCAATGGCACACCTAGTGCCAAATAAATCGTGCAAAGCATCCCTGACCCGAGCCCTGGCGTGATCCTACGCCATTTACTAGACTTGCGCCAGCCGCATGGCACACCGCTTACGCCAAACATCAATAATCTTCCGCCAGGTGGAAATCCTATTGGCACACCGACGGTCAAAGTGGACTAATTCAGAAGCAGCAGCACAAGCAACAACAACAGCAGCAGCAGCAGCAGCAGCAGACCAAGCAGCAGACCATTGCAAAGCCTTTCCAAAACCTCTCCGGGTTGGGTTTTGACGGGCTGCAATTTTAACGAGGTGCGAACGAGGTCCGAACGAGGTCCGAAATCAAATTTTGGGAGACTGACCCCCTAAGTCTCCTGACAGACTCTTTGGTAGCCACACGCTTTCGCATTCTTTTCAGAACAGTAAAACTCAAGAGCTTTCAGCGGTGGAGCAGAAGAGGAACCCAAGCCAAGCAGCAGCTGCAGGCAAGAGCTAAGAGACAGAAGAGGAGACAAAGGGCGAGTAAGGGAAACAGAGGGGAGACAAAGGGACGCAAGCTTGGCAAACAAGGCGGCGGTGACAAATTTGAGCGGGCACAGACTGTTTGAGACGTAGGAACCGTGATAGCCAAAGATATCTAAAGGCTAAAACTGTCTGGGGAAGAGAAAGCAAAGCCATGGGCAGAGGAACCACCAGGCATGGGGCAGGGTCGGCATGACCTATGTTCGATTGTCTATATTTGAGCCCCAAACGAAAGCAAAACACAACTTAAACACATTCTTTCCGTATTAAACGTGTTACCAATTTCAAAACTCACAAATCACCACCTAAACGCCACGACTGCAACGACTTCCTAAAATGTGTTTGCCAACCTAAATCCAGGAAAAGTATACATTGCCACGACTTTCACCTTTGGGAGTATAGTGGGTAAACCCACAAAAGATATGACAGGCAAGCATCGTGTGCCTATGCGAAGTGCCAAAAAATACATCAGTAGGTTAAAATCATAGGCGCTCCCGATGTGGGCCTTTCCCCATAGGCACACCACGATTTGGCACAAGATCTTGTCATCGGCACTTGTTACAACATCGACCCAGCTCCCAAATGAACCCACTAGCACCAAATGGCAGGCACACCAATGTTGGCACAAGATCTGTTGTGCTGCACAAAACCATTGAAATACCCAGTGCCACATATTCTCTTTGACCGAGCATGCCACTGCGTTTGGATGCCACAAGTATCAAACCAAGGAATAAACAAACATGTTTATGACAACCAGTGTATCCCTGCGTTGTGTGCCCTGCAATGGACAAACAAACCATAAGAAGGTTAATGACTACAAATGGAAGGTTCATGTTGGTGAAATTCAGCGCGCCTATGCGTTTTGTGGTCTTACAATAGGCAATGACCCAATGGAATAATAATGTCATATATATGTTTTATACACGCTTCCCCACGGCACACCGACCTGAGACAACTTCAGGGGAGACGAGACAAGAAACGACATGAACCCAGTACTTGTTACAAGGTAGAGAACAACTGAAGCCTCTACTGCTTTTACTGGAGAGACAATTTAAGATTGAAGAAACTGGTAGACAATTCAAAGACGTCGAAGTTCGCCTGGGATTTATGCCGAGCCGCGTACGTAACACCAGCATCATCCTTGAGACGACTTGAATAGGAACCGGAATCGCAAACGCGGCAAGTCCTCAATCTCCCAAAATGATCAGTCGATCTTGTTGACGGATGAACTAGACTCTATTCAAGTTGCCAAAAATCTGTTGAACCAGATTCATGTTGGAGGGTCCGAACCAACTGTCTGATTGGTCCCTGTGCCCAGAAGAGGCTTGAAGCTTTGGCATGTGACATCGTGTGACTGCTGCCTTGAGCGCTGTGCTCGACGTGCTGGCGTTTCAAAATGGGTTGTCTTCCTCGAAAGCGCAAATCATATCAAATCATAATATGATCATAATATGATCATATAACAAGCTCCAGCCCTTTGTCCGAGCGGCAAGCGGGTGGGATCTGACCTGTCTTGAACAAACCTCAGCAAACACATGGCCAAACACATGAAATTAACTGCTTGTTGCATCACCTTATATAAACTCATCATCTTGTCCTAGGCTTTTTGGAGGCAGGCCTCTGACCGTTTAAAACCTCCAACGTCTAATTGGCCGGTGCCCATGGCTTTCTTCCAATGAATTCATCCAAGAAACTGTCCCGTCAGCTCATTGTAGAGACCAAAGTGCGGAAAGCATTCCCTGGGCTCAAGACGTGGTGGTGACATCCACTCTAACATAGGCATTTCCGGGCGGAGACGGAACGAGTAAACAGCGGCAACCACCCAGCGAGCATGTTCAGACATAAATAACTGCAGCATCTTTACGGCATATGTTGCAAAACTATGTGATGTGACAGAATGTTCCATAGAATAGTGATTGATCAAGAGTTGAGGTGACAGATAAGGTGTGCTGGACACCAGCCATGTGATAGAATAAACCTTTAAGATATGCAGCACCAGCTGAACTGGTCCAGTACCCAACCCGCCAAGGGGCTCAGCTGGGACTCAGATTGTAAAACAGAATAAAAAGTTTAGGCTACTAATTATACAGTAGGTGTTGAGAAGACATTAAAATATGCATGACAAATTGTGTTTCAAGTTGCATGACATACTTTTTACATGTTCCATCTACATTACCGGTACTGGGGTACAACAGGAAACCGGCGCCGAACTTAATGTTTTGTTGCAATGCAACGGCGGGACAGAAAATTTGGTCAATGTTGCCAAGTTTCCGATGGATAATGACAACTGCTCTCTTCTCGTTGTGTTCCATGACTATGTGGTCTCTGCAATATCAGGCCGAACGAACACTTTCTGCATTCTTCCACACAATGGATTGCATTCGCTCATGGAAACGCACAGAAATGGTTGAACATCACGCAAGCCAAGATTTATCACTTGATTCAGTTGGCTTGGTGGCACCGCTGGCATCTTCGCAGCTTGGAACACTGTTGTTTTGGAAAAATAGATGGGCCGGTTCATTCTGGTTCGGTATAGTACTTATTAGATCTTATTGCTTGATATCACTTACCTATTGATGGCTTGGAATGTCCTCCACGGCTCAGTCCAAGCTTCGTTTTGTCAGGCAGCCAACTCTCCCAATGGTCCTGTCCGGATGTGAAGCACAAAAAGCGCAAAAGAAACCAAACATCTTATCTTATTATGCTTCCCTGCGTGCGGACAAGTCAAAGAGGTCAGGGATTTCCAGTGCGACTGAACGAGAAGACTGACATTCCTGTGAAGCCTCCCCTGATGCAGGATTACACATGTTGAATCTCACGGAGTTTTCGACAAATTACACATATAGGTGCAAGTAAATCAAGAAAATATACTATAACATTGTATTGTTCATGAGCGTAAAATAGACAGACGAAGAGGTAAGTAAGTAACTGCGTTCTGCATAGGTATATCTATATATATTATTGTTTTTCCACAACCGCAAATAGAAAAAATAGAAACAACAACTGCACGTTCCTGAGGCCCGAGTACCGCAACATGGATCAAATTTGGCCATCCGTCCTTGTTTGCCTGCAGCCATCGGCAAGCGACCACTTCGGGTGCATCACCTGAAGGGATGCAAGGGATCCGGATTGGGCTACCATTGGTACCATTGGTAGAGATCCGGTGGACCAATGAGTACCTTCGGTTTCGTGTTTTTCCTTTTAAACATTGGGCACGATGCGGTCAGCCTTCTGCTTCAGGATTCAAAAAATTCAATGGTATTATTTGGTGAAGAGCTCTTCAATTCAATGTTTGCTTCACCAGAGCGATCCGCGTGTTTAGTTTTGTTTGTGTAAGTATGTTGTAGTGATGCAAATAACATATATATATGGCAGAATCACACCACTAGCAGCCCTGAATAACTCTGTGCGACTTTTTGGGCTGCAGCAGTCTTTTGAATGGTTTGACTGACTTGACAGGTGTCATCTGGGGCATTGAACATGATCGGCATTTTATCCTTCGGGTAAAAGAAACTTAAACAAAGACCCTCCAGTTTCAACTTGAAACTGGCGCCTTGCCGCCTGGCCTGTATCTGCTAGATCTCCCATTAGCTTGTTGACGGCCTCAATTGAGCAGCCAGTAACAGTCTATGGGCCCTGCTTGATCGCATGATTGGGGCGTTTTGCTTTGCACCGCATTCTCCAGGAATCGCCCAAATACCACTTTTAATGAAAAACAACACTGAAATACACCAAATTATCTTTATGCACAATGGATGCTTTGAACAAAACTGCTGCCTAACCCAGCATAATTTCGTCACTTGGCCGCTCAGAAAAGGCATAATATTCGCATGGCTCAGCGACCAAAGGCAAGCCAAAACCTGAATGTGGTGGGTCGACAGGCAGTTTCTGGGGGCATTGTTGCTCAGTCGGTGTCCACTTCCAGCAATGCAAATGTTCTGTCGGATGGAACGTGTCCAACCAAACCTCTCATTCCGTAGAATTCAAACTGCGGTGGCATCTTTTCTACATGCCCCTTGGTTTTCGAGAGTGAGGGGCATTCTCCGTTCTGCGGAATGCTTGCAGCGAGCTAGTCTTTGACTGTTCTTCCACCTCGCCAGTTCTTTGACAGTTTTCGAGGGCGTCAAAAGGCTTTCCTGACGAAGCTCCGAAGGTAGGCTGAATAGCCTAATAGCCACCGATGGAAGCGATAGCAGATTCATGACATCGATCTAAGGTTTATCCAAAGGCAAAATTTGCCAGGTCTAGGTCTTGTGGGCATGGCAAACTGATGACCTCAGGGTTCGATCTGAAGCTGTGGAAAACAGCACGCATGAAGAGGCGAAAAGCGGAGCACCATCTAAGAACTTCTCCGAATCCGACACCCATCGCGAGCCACAGAACATGCAGGGATTGAAGAGTAAGGGGTTACTACAGACAATGTACAAACATTTAGTTCCCGGTGTCTCAAGTTTTGACCCATGCCGATACCCATGTGAGTCTCATCAACTCCAAGACACCTTCAAGTCCATGTTAAATTCGCTCAACACTTCGTACACTTCAGGGGCCAGGTCCTTAGGATCCCGGTTGGCTTATGCACTTTGATGGTTCTGGATGGTTCTGGATGGTCCTGGACCTTTTGATTTCGAAAGCAAACTGATATGGGGCGTTTATGTGGCAGTCTGCAGGTGATTTAACATCCCAGGTATCAACCATTGATTGTCTGTGATCCCAGCTGCCGAACTTTTGCAAAAATCATCGTGTGCATCAATTTGAATGGTTACATTAGAGTGGCTGGAACACAGCCAAACATGTCTAACAACAGCTATGCAGAGTGAAAAATGCTGAAACATGTCGTACCCTTTCAATTCAATGATCGCAAAAGACATGGCAACATGGCTGCAAAATTGCATTGTTTCCTGCTCAAGCTACAGTCTGCACACACAAATTATATAAAATTATGCCATTGATCCCGTGTCAACGTGTCGCAATTATCATGGCAAGCTTGGCCCCACCTTCAAGTCGGCACTTGCATACTTGTCGATTCTCACGGCTTCGAAATCGGTCGTCAAGATTCCTTGGGCACCAAAATTGCATGCCTCCGTGTGGATAACATTGGCATCACCATCACAAAAAAGGAATCTTCAATGCATCGCAAAGTCTCGTTCAGATAATGTCAGCAACAGCATTGTGTATGTCAAATTATAGCATTGGAACAGCGCTCTGATGAGTGACCAGAGACCCCAAGAGTCTTCAAGCAATCACAGTTGCTTGTCCCAACACACTTGCACCCATGCGATAATGAGCCCTGGTACATTGTACCAGTGCAAATTGCTTCACTTTAGATGGCCGCTACAAGAGTCCTCAACCTTAAAGAGGCCTAGATTAGACTCAAACATTGCGAAGCTGGAACTGTCGTACTATCAGTTAAATATCGAAGGGATCCACAACATGCAAAGACACCATGCTGGAATGTCAGTGATATGCATATTAAGCTGAATAGCCCTGTGCTTCCAAAATATGGGTGCTTGATGGTGCTTGTGCATGTTTTTGCCACAAAAAGAGACGGTGCTTAACAGCAATAGCAAGGTGGACCGCATGTGAAAAAATGGTCAGCTGATGACTGCAACTGGTCCAGCCGAGTCATGCCGAGTCTCCTGCGCGATGGGCTGAAGAATCAAAGTCCGGGTAAACCACTCTATGCGCGTCCAGCCTGCAATGTGATGCAGCAAGCACCGCACAAAAAATGAGGGAATCATAAGTGTAATTCAATGTACCTTGATATTCCAATTTCTACATGACTTTCTATGAAACTTTATCATCTTTATCTCTTTTCATAATTTTGCTTTTGAACTTCCACTTGTGCAAGACCTGACACGTGTGCAATATGTGTAGCCGGTTTTATTGAACGCCAAGGCGCGACAGAAAGGTGGGGTCAGGATTCCACCAATAAAAAGATGACTTGACCTGGACACACCAGAGCAGATGAGGAAAGTGGAGGTGACATGATGTGACAAACATCTGCTAATATTCAGGGTCCAAAAATTAGAGTTCCTGTGCATTGTACACAAATGAAAGAGGATGAAAGAGGTTGACGATGGTGCCTCAAGTAGGCCCAGGAGTTTCGGATGGCTGTGGGATTTCTTGTCCCCTCATTAGCCATTTTTGGGGGGCGCGCTGGTCATAACATTCGCTTGAACTTGTTTCACCGCAAGCCTCAGGAATCATTTTTCAGCATGTTTCAGCACTTCTCAACACAAGAACAGTTGTAAGAAAATTGTAACAACGGGTGCAGTTGCAGAAGTCTTCAAAAGGCAGCGAAGGCCGTCCTTCGTCTGACTTCGAAGTTGTGTGATAGAAATAGTTCACCGGAGCGGTGGCTAGGCACGCACCGGCTTGACTCTACCCTTGTGATCCCTGCAGTTCCGCGTGCCATGTCTACTGACTACCTGACTGTACCTAGTTATTTCAATTCTGATCCGTTTCCATTCGCTTTCGTGCTGAGTACTGCGTCACTGCTTTGGGTGTCCCCTGCGACCCCGGGCTTACAATTTTCATGGTGAGGAGGTCCTGGCAATCCACAAATATGATCAAACAATATCAACAAATATTCCTTGCTCTGCAGCTACCACCCTTTCCAATCTCCATCTCTCCATATCTCATCATCTCTCCATCTTGCCTGGATGGGTAATGTTGTATAATCACTCCAAAGCTTGGCCACCACCATCACCTTAGAGTTTCCATCAGTGATGGAAATGCTGGTAGTCGCCACAGGCCCTGGAGAACAACGGGAACAACCGAAACAGTGAATCAATATTGATCAGCCGGTAGATGAGGCCAGCAACTCAGCCGTCGATTGGCCGGAATAAAAAAAGAACGTGCCCACCCGTCAACTGTGGTGGTCGTCACACGTCATCATGAGTGGGCACCATCGACGATGGAAGGTCTCTTGCGAACCAGTCAACTCACCTACCAATCACCAATCCTCACAAGCCTACCTGTGAACCAACCAATATTAACCAAAAACAAACAACAAAGCAAAATCAACAATACTCACTGGTACCGGAGAAACGCCAGCAAAACCAATATAGCCCAAAATGAGTCCTAGATAGTCCGGGTTGATCCGAGTCACCGTTGGCATGTTGAACACTGCGGCCTTTTGCATGTAATGCTCATAGCCGTAGCCGGGACCTGTCTGCCACATTTCATCACCCTGGAACTAGATAAAACTGGACCGATTCAGCACAACGGTCGAACAAGTTGCATGTAGAGTGTGAGTTGAGGCTTGGGAGTCAGATTGGACCCTGGAGTTTTGCAATCTGATGATCTTTCAATCTTGAATAAACCCTGGGAGGAAAGAATCCCAGAAAACACGCGGATGTGAAACTCAAATGGAAAAGGTCTTCCGGGTTATACATCTCCATCCGGAGGGAGTTCCTAATAGTTTCTCTAAAAAGAACAGTTGCTGACCCATCACTGCCTGCTGTAATGAATGGATAGCAAGTCATAGGGTTGGCCCGGCAGACAGGGGCAAACCAATAGTGTCCTGGTCATGGGGGCTCCGGTGGTGCATATTATCTTGAAAGAATTCCATATTTCAGCAAAGCTGTTTCTGTTGGGATGGCATCTGGGTGTTTGCAGTGATGCCCTGTCTTCACAATTCCAATCGGCAACAGCTTCTGCTTTGCCAAGGCCGGTTCACTTACAAGGTCTAGATGCGAGGAAAACATATATTTTTTGCACATCCGCAGATCACAAACCCATTCCAACCGCAAAAAGGCCTTATATACAAATTCAAAGTGGATAAAGTGGAAAAATGGAAAAAAACATGTTCAGATATGTTTGGAATTGATGTATGATCCCGTTCGAAATCGTGCTGTCTTCATGCCTAGCTCTGCTGAATCTTGAAGTCACTTAACCTCATCGGTGTTCACATGTGTTTCATGACGAGTCTGACGGATCCTTGGAAGCACTTGCCCACCACCGTTCCAGAACCTGAGCCCGTCGTTGGACCTAATGTGATCCAACTGACTTGAACAAAAATCTGTTTGCATCCCCCATCGAATTTCAGGTGAGACGTTGTGACCCCTGGTCTGTATGTTATAAAAAAGATTCACAAACTTGGGGCTATAGAATGAGGTTGCTGAGCTCCATTTTTCCCCAACATAGCCTTAGCTACAAAATGCCCCTTCGTTTCAACAACCTTGACATAGGGGGAGGTTTTCCCTTGTTACAAAATGCCCCTTCGTTTTCAACAATTGCATCCTACAAGGACATACCCTTTCATTTTCAAGGACTGCACATGCAAAGGAACATCTTTGCTACAAAATGCAACGTTGTTTTCAACGATATCCATCAATATCCATCAAGCATCATCGTTCATTATTCATCACAGATCAATACAGATCATGCATCATCATGCCTCCGTTTTTTTTTTCAAAACTAAGATTTGGACCGTATTATTTTGCTACAAAATTTTCGTTTGATTTGATAAGCCAGCATGAAGCTCATCATGTCATGCTACAAAATGCCACTGCGATTTTCATGATGGGCTAACATGATAAAAATGACTCCTTTATAAAATGAGATTCACAAGTTTAACCAATTTAACCTACAAAATCTTGGACCTGGATTTCATCTCAGGGTTAGCCTGACTAAAATGGAAGCCTCTGTATAGTGCTTGTGGCCACAAACTATGTAGCTTAAATTCGTAGGGGAATCTGTTTGCAGTGTTTGTAATATGTTTGTATTTGTGGCTGTGTTCACCAACAAAAGACATGTAAGTACAAGGACATGTAAGTACAAGGCGTCCGCGAGAAAAAATCCATCAAACCACCCCATCCTCCAACAAAACGACATTTCCCAGGCAACAATAGCTAGCAGCTAGAAACACCTTTGGCGCAGCCGTTTCCATTTATTTCCGAACCCAAGCACAGAGCTCAAATGCAGCCATTGCGCTTCGTTCAGCGCGCTTCATTTTAAACCCGGGATCACAAAAAACTATGAAATTGCACAAAACACACACAATTCAAGGGAACACACCGCACCTGAAAGAATCACGAAAATCACGTGCTCAAATGGCTTGTCATGTATCTTACCTTGTCACCCCATCATGCACAAATTAGGTTCCGGCGCCAATTGCGGCCCCACTGTTTTTATTTTTTACGTTTTCTATTTGTGCCATTTTGCATGGATTTGTGTAAAACTGTGGTGGCGTCGCGATTTCCTTTGTCTCTCTTGAAATGGGAACGGTTATTTTGTCCCAGGTTGCAATAGGAAATTTGTTATTCATCATTGAATGACATGGGTCGAAGTATTTGCCAAAGTTGGATTTCGAACATTTGTTTCCCAGTGCTTTTTGCGGCCTCATTTTCTAGCCTCATCGTTTGCGTCGGTTTGCCTTGGCTGCCAATTTGGCCAGACTTCCTTTCAAGTCCTGCTTGTTGTTCCAACGATAGTCAATAGACCATTCATAATTATTTCTTTTGGTCTTTTGTCTTTGGTAGACAGAGAAAAAGGAACGTAGCGCTTCATTTGACGCCAGACCTGGCCAAGGGCTTGTGTTCCACTGATTTGATTTTTTCCCGAGAGCGTCTGAGCGCAGGGTTCTTCCAATAGTGGGGGTCTGTAAAACATCTTCTCATCTTCACATCTTCTCATCTGCAAATCTCATCTTCACATCTTCTCATCTTCTCATCCTCACATCTTCACATCTTCTCATCTTCACATCTTCTCATCTTCACATCTTATCTTCACATCTTCTCACCTTCACATCTTCTCACCTTCACATCTTCTCACCTTCAGATCTTCTCATCTGCTCATGTTCACATCTTCTCATCTTCACATCTGCTCATCTTCACATCTGCTCATCTTCACATCTTCTCATCTTCACATCTTCTCATCTTCACATCTTCTCATCTTCACATCTTCTCATCTTCACATCTTCTCATCCTCAGATCTTCTCATCTTCTGATCTTCACATCTTCTCATCTTCTCATCTGCTCATCTTCACATCTTCTCATCTTCACATCTTCTCATCTTCACATCTTCTCATCTTCACATCTTCTCATCTCACATCTTCTCCTCTTGCCCTCTTGACCTCTTGCCCTCTTGCCCTCTTGCCTTCTCCTTCTTTTCTATTTATCTCTTGAAGGCGGGGGCAGGGGCAGTGCCAACGAGACGGCACGAAACGCAACCCTTTCGCACGAAATGAGGTTCGATCGCCAAAAACTGAAGTAAAATTGCGATTTCAACTTGTCCGGCGCAACCCTTTCGCACGAAATGAGGTTCGATCGCCAAAAACTGAAGTAAAATTACGATTTCAAGAGGGCACTACACTCACTTGCGCACCTAGAAATTCACTCACTTACGCACCTGGGAAATGCACTCACTTGCGCACCTAGAAAATCACTTACTTACGCACCTGGGTCTCCATTTTATACGTAAATTACCAGGAACTTACGCTATCACGCATTGCAACCAAAGCGCCACGAAACCTTTAGGGTCTTTATCTTGTTGCATTTTGTACGTAAATTACCAGGAAATTACGCTATCACGCGTTGCAAACAAAGAGCCACGACACCTTTAGGGTTTATATCTTGTTGCATTTTATACGTAAATGACCAGGAAATTACGCCATCACGCGTTGCAAACAAAGAGTCACGACACCTCTAGGGTTTATATCTTGTTGCATTTTATACGTAAATTACAAGGAAATTACACTATCACGCATTGCAAATAAAGAGCCACGACACCTTTAGGGTTTATATCTTGTTGCACTTAAATGTAAGGAGAGCCACGACACCTTTAGGGTTTATATTGTTGCACTTGATGTAAGAAGAGCCACAACACCTTTAGGGTTTATATCTTGTCTCACTTGATGTAAGAAGAGCCACGACACCTTTAGGGTTTATCTCTTGTTGCACTTGATGTAAGAAGAGCCACGACACCTTTAGGGTTTATACCTTGTTGCACTTGATGTAAGAAGAGCCACGACACCTTTAGGGTTTATATGTTGCTGAATTTGATATCTTGTAAGAAGAGCCACGACACCTTTAGGGTTTGTATCTTGTTGCACTTAATGTAAGGAGAGCCACGACACCTTTAGGGTTTGTATCTTGTTGCACTTGATGTAAGAAGAGCCACGACACCTTTAGGGTTTATATCTTGTTGCACTTAAAGGAAGGAGAGCCACGACACCTTTAGGGTTTATATCTTGTTGCAGTTGATGTAAGAAGAGCCACGACACCTTTAGGGTTTATCTCTTGTTGCACTTGATGTAAGAAGAGCCACGACACCTTTAGGGTTTATATCTTGTTGCACTTGATGTAAGAAGAGCCACGACACCTTTAGGGTTTATATCTTGTTGCACTTGATGTAAGGAGAGCCACGACACCTTTAGGGTTTATATCTTGTTGCACTTGATGTAAGAAGAGCCACGACACCTTTAGGGTTTATATCTTGTTGCGCTTAATGGAAGGAGAGCCACGACACCTTTAGGGTTTATATCTTGTTGCACTTGATGTAAGAAGAGCCACGACACCTTTAGGGTTTATATCTTGTTGCACTTGATGTAAGGAGAGCCACGACACCTTTGGGTTTATATCTGGTTGTACTTGATGTAAGAAGAGCCACGACACCTTTAGGGTTTATATCTTGTTGCACTTGATGTAAGAAGAGCCACGACACCTTTAGGGTTTATACCTTGTTGCACTTGATGTAAGAAGAGCCACGACACCTTTAGGGTTTATATCTTGTTGCACTTGATGTAAGAAGAGCCACGACACCTTTAGGGTTTATATCCTGTTGCAATTGATGTAAGAAGAGGCACAACACATTTATATCTTCAGAATTAGAAGTAGAAGTAGAAGAAGAAGTAGAAGTGGAAGCAGTAGTAGAAGTAGAACTAGAAGTGGAAATAGAAGTAAAATTAGAAGTAGAAGTAGACGTAGAAGCAGTAGTAGAAGTAGAAGTAGAAGTAGATGTAGGAGTAGCAGTAGACGTAGAACTGGAAGTAGAAGTATATGTAGGAGTAGAAGTGGGAATGTAAGTAGAAGTAGAAGTAGAAGTAGAAGTAGAAGTGGAAGTGGAAGTGGAAGCAGTAGTAGAAGTAGAAGTAGAAGCAGTAGTAGAAGTAGAAGTAGATGTAGGAGTACAAGTAGAAGTAGAAGTAGAAGTAGATGTAGGAGTAGAAGTGGAATTGTAAGTAGAAGTAGATGTAGGAGTAGAAGTAGAAGTACAAGTGGAAGTAGAAGTGGAAGTAGAAGTAAATGTAGGAGTAGAAGTGGATGTAGAATTAGAAAGAGAAGTAGAAATAGATGTAGAAGTAGAAGTAGAGCTGAAAGTAGAAGTGGAAGTAGAAATAAAGGTGAAAGTAGATGTAGAAGTGGACGTAGAAGTAGAAGTGGAAGTAGAAGGAGAAGTAGAAATAGATGTGGAAAATATGTAGAAGGAGAAGTAGGAATAGAGCTGAAGGTAGAAGTGGAAGTAGAATGAGAGGTGCAAGTAGAGGTAGAAGTGGAAGATTCTCAGGTGCATAAGCGAGATGATTTTCAGGTGCACAAGCGAGACGATTCTCAGGTGCACAAGCGAGTACCATGCCTTTCAAGGGGTCCCGCGCAACCCTTTCGCACGAAATGAGGTTCGATCGCCAAAAACTGAGATAAAATTGCGATTTCAAGGGGTCCCGCGCAACCTTTTCGCACGAAATGCAGTTCGATCGCCGCCAAAAATTGAAGTAAAATTGTAATTTCTTCTGTGTGTAAAAGCATCTGTGTGTCAAAGCGTCTGTGTGTAAAACCGTCTGTGTGTAAAAGCGTCTGTGTGTAAAAGTGTTTGTGTGTAAACGCGTCTGTGTAAAAGGGTCTGCGGTGTAAAAGCGTCTGTGTGTATAAGCGTCTGTGTGTAAACGCGTCTGTATGTAAAAGCGTCTGCGGTGTAAAAGCGTCTGTGTGTAAAAGCGTCTGCGGTGTAAAAGCGTCTGTGTAAAAGGGTCTGCGGTGTAAAAGCGTCTGTGTGTAAAAGGGTCTGTGTGTAAAAGCGTCTGTGTGTAAAAGCGTTTGTGTGTAAAAGCGTCTGTGTGTAAAAGCGCCTGTGTGTAAAAGCGTCTGTGTGTAGATAAGTCTGTGTAAAAGTTTCTGTGTGTAAAAGTCTTTCTGTGTGTAAAAGCTACTGTGTGTAAAAGCTTCTGTGTGTAAAAGGTTATGTGTGTAAAAGCACTTGTGTGTAAAAGCGTCCGTGTGTACAAGTGTCTGTGTGTAAAAGGGTCTGCGGTGTAAAAGCGTCTGTGTGTAAAAGGGTCTGTGTGTAAAAGAGTTATGTATGATCCTAACCGGGGGGGAGGGTCTTGCTCGCTATTCTATAGACATAAAATGGTGTGTCATTGACCCCTAGGGTGCATATAATTTGCTGAGCACCAACGTCGGACCCCCAAGTCTATAAAATAAGGGGTCTAACCACTAACCTTGCCAAACTTTGACCATACAAATCATGATGTCTATGAAATTAGGAGCTCTGACCCCCCCCAATCTGGGTGTTATATTTTGAAAAACAGTGCAGTTCACCACAAACAAAATGAGAACATTTATCTCAAATAGTTTCAAATGATCCAAAATATGTTGCAGGTGTAAAGTTATGAAGAATATAGAAGACAGGGATGGAAAGGACATGCAAGGATAGAAATTGGATGAAATTGGTAGAAGGGGAACTAGATTGTTTTCCCCACAGCCTTTGGCCTATTCGGCCCGGTCTGAGTTAAGGTCTGTGGGAGATATCAAAATTGCCGGCCGTACGACGCAACGTCGGACCTCCGGAAGATCATTCTATTGCCAACAAACAAGACACAGGCTCCGGTAGTATGCAGCAAGGGCCCAGTCATGGCAAGATGTGGCAGGAGGTTGCCCAAACCAAGAAGTCAAGAGGGATGGTAGCAAAGATGTGAAAGGATAGCAGAGAAAGCAGAACTTTGCAGAAGAGTGAGAGCTGAGATGGCTTCTGAGTGCTGGTTCTGACCCCTGCTGCTCCAATTCCTCTGCTCTCTCCCACAGAGCAACAGTGTCATGGTGCAGGTGGGGGGTTAGACCCCTCCATTTTATAGAGATCCACCCTGCCAACAAGGGCCCAGTCGTGGCATGTCGTGGCAAGATGTGGCAGGAGGTTGTCCAAACCAAGAAGTCAAGAGGGATGGTAGCAAATTGGTAGCAAAGATGTGAAAGATTGTGAAAGGATGGTAGAGGAAGTAGAACCTTGCAGAAGAGTCAGTGAGAGCTGAGATGGCTTCGGAGCGTTGGTTCTGACCCCTGCTGCTCCAATTCCTTTGCTCTCTCCCACAGAGCAACAGTGTTATGGTGCAGGTGGGGGGTTAGACCCCCCATTTTATAGAGATCCACCCCTGCTTATGGTGCAGGTGGGGGGTTAGACCCCTCCATTTTATAGAGGCCCACCCTGCCAGCAAGGGCCCAGTCGTGGCATGTCGTGGCAAGATGTGGCAGGAGGTTTCCCAAACCAGTAGAGGAAGTAGAACTTTGCAGAAGAGTGAGAGCTGAGATGGCTTCGGAGCGTTGGTTCTGACCCCTGCTGATCCAAATCCTCTGCTCTCTGCCACACAGCAACAGTGTTATGGCGCAGGTGGGGGGTTAGACCCCTCCATTTTATAGAGATCCATCCCTGCTTATGGTGCAGGTGGGGGGTTAGACCCCTCCATTTTATAGAGACCCACCCTGCCAGCAAGGGCCCAGTCGTGGCATGTCGTGGCAAGATGTGGCAGGAGGTTGCCCAAACCAAGAAGTGCAGAGAAAGCAGAACGTTGCCGAAGAGTGAGAGCTGAGATGGCTTCTCATTGCTGGTTGTGACCCCTGCTGCTCCAATTCCTCTGCTCTCTCCCACAGAGCACCAGCGTTATGGTGCAGGTGGGGGGTTAGACCCCTCCATTTTATAGAGATCCACCTTGCCAGCAAGGGCCCAGTCGTGGCATGTCGTGGCAAGATGTGGCAGGAGGTTGTCCAAACCAAGAAGTCAAGAGGGATGGTAGCAAATTGGTAGCAAAGATGTGAAAGATTATGAAAGGATAGTAGAGGAAGTAGAACCTTGCAGAAGAGTCAGTGAGAGCTGAGATGGCTTCGGAGCGTTGGTTCTGACCCCAGCTGCTCCAATTCCTTTGCTCTCTCGCACAGAGCAACAGTGTTATGGTGCAGGTGGGGGGTTAGACCCCCCATTTTATAGAGATCCACCCCTGCTTATGGTGCAGGCGGGGGTTTAGACCCCTCCATTTTATAGAGACCCACCCTGCCAGCAAGGGCCCAGTCGTGGCATGTCGTGGCAAGATGTGGCAGGAGGTTTCCCAAACCAAGAAGTAAAGAAGGATGGTAGCAATTAGTAGCAAAGATGTGAAAGATTGTGAAAGGATAGTAGGGGAAGTAGAACTTTGCAGAAGAGTCAGTGAGAGCTGAGATGGCTTCGGAGCGCTGGTTCTGACCCCTGCTGATCCAATTCCTTTGCTCTCTCCCACAGAGCAACAGTGTTATGGTGCAGGTGGGGGGTTAGACCCCCCATTTTATAGAGATCCACCCCTGCTTATGGTGCAGGTGGGGGGTTAGACCCCTCCATTTTATAGAGGCCCACCCTGCCAGCAAGGGCCCAGTCGTGGCCCAGATTGGCAAGATTGGCAGAGGTGTGCCCAACCAAGAAGTCAAAGGGATGGTAGCAAGATGTGAAAGGATGCATAGAAAGCATAACTTTGCAGAAGAGTGAGAGCTGAGATGGCTTCTGAGTGCTGGTTGTGACCCCTGCTGCTCCAATTCCTCTGCTCTCTCCCACAGAGCAACAGTGTTATGGTGCAGGTGGGGGTTAGACCCCCCATTTTATAGAGATCCACCCCTGCTTATGGTGCAGGTGGGGGGTTAGACCCCTCCATTTTATAGAGACCCACCTGCCAGCAAGGGCCCAGTCGTGGCATGTCGTGGCAAGATGTGGCAAGATGTGGCAAGAGGTTGCCCAAACCAAGAAGTAAAGAATGATGGTAGCAATTAGTAGCAAAGATGTGAAAGATTGCGAAAGGATAGTAGAGGAAGTAGAACTTTGCAGAAGAGTGAGAGCTGAGATGGCTTCTGAGTGCTGGTTCTGACCCCTGCTGATCCAATTCCTTTGCTCTCTCCCACAGAGCAACAGTGTTATGGTGCAGGTGGGGGTTAGACCCTTCATTTTATAGAGATCCACCCCTGCTTATGGTGCAGGCGGGGGGTTAGACCCCTCCATTTTATAGAGACCCACCCTGCCAGCAAGGGCCCAGTCGTGGCATGTCGTGGCAAGATGTGGCAGGAGGTTTCCCAAACCAAGAAGTAAAGAAGGATGGTAGCAATTAGTAGCAAAGATGTGAAAGATTGTGAAAGGATAGTAGAGGAAGTAGAACTTTGCAGAAGAGTCAGTGAGAGCTGAGATGGCTTCGGAGCGCTGGTTCTGACCCCTGCTGATCCAATTCCTTTGCTCTCTCCCACAGAGCAACAGTGTTATGGTGCAGGTGGGGGGTTAGACCCCCCATTTTATAGAGATCCACCCCTGCTTATGGTGCAGGTGGGGGGTTAGACCCCTCCATTTTATAGAGACCCACCCTGCCAGCAAGGGCCCAGTCGTGGCAAGATGTGGCAAGATATGGCAGGAGGTTGCCCAAACCAAGAAGTCAAGAGGGATGGTAGCAAAGATGTGAAAGGATAGCAGAGAAAGCAGAACTTTGCAGAAGAGTGAGAGCTGAGATGGCTTCTGAGTGCTGGTTGTGACCCCTGCTGCTCCAATTCCTCTGCTCTCTCCCACAGAGCAACAGTGTTATGGTGCAGGTGGGGGTTAGACCCCTCCATTTTATAGAGATCCACCCCTGCTTATGGTGCAGGTGGGGGGTTAGACCCCTCCATTTTATAGAGACCCACCTGCCAGCAAGGGCCCAGTCGTGGCATGTCGTGGCAAGATGTGGCAAGATGTGGCAAGAGGTTGCCCAAACCAAGAAGTAAAGAATGATGGTAGCAATTAGTAGCAAAGATGTGAAAGATTGCGAAAGGATAGTAGAGGAAGTAGAACTTTGCAGAAGAGTGAGAGCTGAGATGGCTTCTGAGTGCTGGTTCTGACCCCTGCTGCTCCAATTCCTCTGCTCTCTCCCACGGAGCAACAGTGTTATGGTGCAGGGGGGGGTTAGACCCCTCCATTTTATAGAGATCCACCCCTGCTTATGGTGCAGGTGGGGGTTAGACCCCTCCAGTCGTGGCATGTCATGGCAAGATGTGGCAGGAGGTTGCCCAAAGCCAGACGTCAAGAGGGATGGTAGCAAAAATGTGAAAGGATAGTAGAGGAAGTAAAAGTTTGCAGAAGAGTGAGGTTCATGTGGGTTTGTGTCATTCAGCACGTTCCATGGTTCAAAGCATGGTTTAAACATGTTCCAAACTTTGAGTTACATAGATTCATGATGATTCAGTATGATCCATGTCATGTGGAGTTTCTGAATTCCTGACTTCATCAAATTTCGATAAATTTGCTCGGCCTCCTTTGCTTGGCCAAATGGCTTCGGATAAATTTCATTTACTGCCATCCACTCATGGTCAACGATCTATATCTAAGTATTCAATTCAAAAAAACATGCACCAAATTTATATGTCATGTACCTTCCTGTCAAAAAAACAAAACTGAAAAAAAACATATCCTCTATAAAATAGGGACCTCTGAGCCCCCCCCTCCTGAACCCATACTCTGAGCAGAATCATGCAAAACCATTGTTTGGCTATAAAATTGGGGGTTCAACCAACAGAAAAACCATACATAAAACGTTTTATGCAGGGCCATGACCCTCGCTATTTCATAGAGAGGTTTGGATCATACATTCGCCTTCCCCTCGCTCTTGGGGCTCTCCTTCTCGGCCGCATTCTTCTCTCCGATCATCAGTGGCTTCTCGTTGAAAACCACCCGGCGATGGTCGCTCTCCCTCAGGGCCGCTGGCCGACTTGACCTGGGTGGCGTCACGGTGCCCTCCACCTGCCGGGCACCGCCGCCGAGTCCCTATTTGTCGCCCTTTCTCCCCTTCAGCGTCATCTCTTTCAGCTTGTTTGCTGAGATCTCCATCCGAGCCGTCCGACGCCTCTCGGCTTCTGTTGTCAGACTGGCTGCATGGGGAGGGATCAGCTCTTGATGTTTCGCCGAGTGCCATCCTTGATCCACCAGCGAGGTTTCCACCGCCTTCAATCTCTGCATGAGAAGGTCGCCCAGCTCCCCCAGCTGCCCCTGAATGAGCATGTCGATGGCTCGACCTAAGGTCAGCAGCTCCCTGTGATTGCGGACCCCGATGGTCCCTGGAAGATGCTGGGTGAGCACCACTTGACTGACGTAGGCCATCATTCGATGGCTCATCCACGTGTCGGTGCCGCCTTCTTCGCCGGGTGCCCTCTCGGCTAAATAGCGGGCCATTTCCTCCATCCCTTTCTTCAGAAGGGCCCCGGGGTTTTTCCTGCTTTGCCGCCATGTCTCGACCTCCCCCCGGGTAGAGGGCTCTCGAAAACTTCGTGATGACCCTGATGAGTCAGATCTTTCATGCCCCTTTTCACCAGGGCTTGAAGACCGCTTACGCCTCCTTCGCCGGCGTCCTCTGCTCCGGCTTCGCCCTCTGTCAGGCCGCCTTCTCTGATCCTGCCGTTCCTTGTCAGCCAGAGCAGCTCTCCTCTCTGCGGCCTTTCTCTCCAGCATCAACCCTACTAAGCCCTTTGGATGAACCTCAGGCCGGCCTCCTTCATTCTTCTTTCTTTTCTCCACCTGATCCTCCTCCTCAGCTTCACCAGCTTCGGCAAGTGCCTTGTCCAAACCCGTTGGATCAGCCCCCCTAGCCCCACCAGGGGGCCCCGGAGGGTTTGGCGGCTCCGGCACCTTTGCGGCAAAATTGGACACCCAGTTATTCACCGCCATGAGTGCCACTTCCTTGGAGTAGTCGTGCTCCAACATGACCATGGGGTTCGTCATGCGCCACCGCTCCAAGTGCACCATCTCCCGCCTGTCGCCTCTGCCCAAGCGAGCCGTGCACTGGGACCTCTTTGACCCGCACAGGTGATATATCCCTTTGCCCTCCTGCAGTTCATGTTGGGCATACCAGTCATAGTAGGGATCGGACGCTCTCAGGTGGACACCTCTAAGTGTCCCCAACGCATAGTCATCCCAGTCTAGCAGCCTTATAATGGCTTTGCCCTGTGCTCGCCCTCTGGCGTCATAGCACTCGTACTCCATGATGCCGTCACGGTTCATCACGCGTCGGGCATAGTCCAAGACATTTCCAGGATGCGTTGCAGCATCAACCCAAGCCAGGTCTTCAGGCTGCAGGCCATTAGTGATGAGGCCTGTCCAATCCCCAAGGGTCCCTCCTTTTGCCAAAAGGCTCTGTTTTGCCGCCTCCATCTCCTTTATCCTTACCCAGGACCTTGAGGCTCAAGCCCCAAGGGATAGGGATTCAAATCCCCCTCCCAGGTCTCTTTCCTCCTCCTGATCGCAAGTACCGTTTAGCAACCACGGTTGGCCTGCCTTCAAGAGAAGGCCTGGCCACCCCTGGCTCCAAACCCTGCAGGTCAGGGAGGACCCCCTATCTCCGGAGAGACCTGGGAGCCTCCACTGACCCGCCACGCACGTAAGAGGGTCTGGCCCACCCTAACCTCACGAGAGGTCCAGGGAAGCCTTCCCCCCACACTGAAGCCAAAAGCTCAGGGTGGACCACCATTCATGCATGCCCTCCCAGGTCTGGAGAAAACATATAATTATTAATGTTATACATTATCCCCTCAAATATCATATAGGTCGGGTCAGAGGCCCTGATGTTATAGTATAAGAATGTACAAGATGGGTTTGGACCTATTTTTCACTATAGAATTACTCTCGCGCGACTCTTGTAAAACAGAACATGCTCTTTAGAATCGCTCGCACCATACCCGCCGGTGGAATTTCAGAAACCCTTCGTATCTCTATAAAGCGCACAAGATCTTAACCTTGGTTGAAGCCAAGTACTGATGCTCCCCTGATTTTATAGTGACTCCAATCGATGTTGATTGGAGTCCTTGACTTTGTAGTGATATTTGTTCAGCTCTGCCTTGGTGCGGGAGAGTTTTGATTCAGGTGTTTGGCTCAATGGGGCTGTGTGTTCGGATTTTACAGAGGCGTCGACTACCACTTTTTCCATGAAGGTGCTTGTGAGGTTGTGCTTTTGGATTTTATAGTGATGTGGGATGTCAATGTCTACGTATCTGTAAAATCCGAAACCCACACCCCTGTATGTAACCAACGTTGGCCCTATAAAATCAGAACCCGCAGCGCTGAAACCGATTTTGATAAATCAGAACCCTATGCACTTATGTAAACCAACTTTAGAGAAAAAAATAGTATGTATAAAATCAATTTCACAGCCTGCTTCTACAATATTTCTGTAAAACATCACCCCTCTATGGGATCACATCCCCCTAAGATTGCACATACCAACTCCGAATCCCCTATAAAGTCAGGATCGCTCCAGGTCAACAACTGAAAATTGTCAACATCCAACATATTGAGAAAAAACATCGCTATAAAAGCAGAGTTTATACAACCCCTAGAGTCCCTGATTCTTATAATGGTCATATTTACGGGTATTACACGTACATTAATATATACACTATTACACATACAGGGAAAACTGTACAGATAGAATCAAATATCGGGGAGCACACTTTGTAGATACGACATTCCACAGAATCCGTAGACGGTCAAGCACTATATATATATGTAAAATGTGCTTTCTAGCTCGTCTCGATGAGGTAAAACACACAAAAGTACAGGCTCGAGGACAAGGAGTAGAGCACCCACCAAAACCCCATATTCATGCATAGTCAACATCGCTGTTTTGGGTGAGCGTGCGTTCCGTGAAAACTTTCCAAGTACAATTGTCTTTGAATAGGGCGCCCCTAAATCTCATGGTTCATCATTGTCTTCTCTCCTAAAAGTGAGTTTGGTGGTACACCCCAATTTCACACAAGCCCAAATCCATGAATCACTGGTTAAACCTTATTCTTGATGGTTAAATCATGTTAAATCCCCATTTGACTGGGTAAATCACCATTCTTTGGGTCTGGAGGACGAGAAATGATCAACCATCCTCGATCGGTGGGGCTCGCTGGGCAAAGATGGGCAAGTTGTGTTCCGCCTAGCGTCGAAGATGACGTCCTTTTGGGAAACACAAAATGACGTCCGATTGGGGACACTCCAAGACGACATGTCCTACCAAAAAGGGATGAATCCAATTTTAGGAAACAACCATTTGCAAAGGATTTGTCATGAAAAACATATTCACTTTGTGCAAACAATGCGGAACAAAGAGTGGCTTGGGACATTGTTTCCCATATGTTCCTCAATGTTCCCCATTATTGGATCACAACTTGGGATATATGGATGCACTTTGTGCCCCCTTGGACCCATGCAAACGCGGCCTCGGACTTCCTTTCAAACTTTCCGTGTTTGGATTGCATAGTGGATGGTGTGAAGGTGTTGTGTGGTGGAAAAACCACTGTGGCTTCCTCATTTTCTTTTGTAACACCAAGTTGAACCCCCAATACTTGTTGCTTACACGCCCGGGTATGACGCACATGCCGGACCAACTTCAAAGCGTTCAAACAGGCTTCTTGTTGAAGGTGCCCTTGGCTGGTCCCGGTCTTCCGCCCTGCCTGCAAATTCTTTTGAGCAAATGTATCAGTGTGAAATTCATCTAGTAAAATAAACGGAGATACTGAGATACTTTACATATCGATTGCGAGATATCTTGAAGCCAATGGAACTCCATTATATATAATTATATATATATTGTACATATAGCATACGGATAAAAACTTTGCCCCGACTTCATCATGGCCCACCTTCGTGTTGGCAGGTGCAAAAACCGCCGGTTGTGCCTCGAAGGGGATGACCTGAGGCCAGGTAAGATACATCTTGATGGTTTATGATAATTACTATTAATTACACAGTATTACATATCACTACTATTGATACTACTATTATTGGTGTTCTGAATTTATATATATATATATATATATCTTGTTGTTAAAAATCACTAACGTATTCATCAACTAGGTTTTGTGCGGCTGGTTGCCAAGAATATTCACTGTAGGTATCTCTTCAGCAGACCCAGCATATCACAGAAGAATCTCAGGGCATCAAAGCAATGCTTCGATGGCAGCAAATCTGGCTGTTGGGGCTTCGATACCAGCTCACACACTGTGTGTGCAGTGTGCATGTGTAGAAATACACACATACCATAACAATAAATACATAATTACATCATATAAATGGATGTGCATACATTTGCATACGCATATGTAGCATTGTTTTTCATGCATGCATCATCATGTATGTATACCCCCCCCACACACACACAATCATAATCATAATCATATGTATGCATCTAACCATGGTAGTACAGCCCCATCAACAGAGGTCACCTGTCCATTGCTCATCACACTGAGACCTCCCACATTCTTCAACAGTGGCTCACTGAAAGCCGCGCCGTCGTTGCTTTCGGCCTGCGGCTGACAGGGCTTGATGACGGCGGAGGCAGCCAAACGAAACCTCAGTTTTCAGCGGCCATTTTAAGGCCCTGGGGATGGGGATATTAACCACGAGTAGATAGAATAAACCAAATATGTGCTCTATAAATATAATAGAGCTCCCGAGATACGGAAATGAAGAAATCCAGGACTAAACCAGGGCGGGGGGCTTTATTGTTAGGGGGAAGGGAATGCTGGATCTACTAGTAACTACTACAAGTATATCCTGTGACTCTTCTTAGACGCAGGATTGCAGGCAAGGGTACCATTCTTGGTAAACTAGAAGCACTTCAATACTCAATCCATATTCATCCCATACCCCTGATATTAAATATCCCCATTGTATTCCCCAATGGTTACCACGGGTTAGTAATTTTTTTTTGGGACACGGGGGAAGGACATGGAAGGACCCCATCCTTGCAGAGGTGGAGCTTCGAAACTCCATGGCTTCGGGGATGTCCCAGCCACATTGGACTACCGAAGGGTACCCTCTGGTAAACAGCCACATAGCTATTGAAAATGGCCATAGAACTAGTGAGTTTTCCCATGAAAAATACGAAACATGGTGATTTTCCATAGTTATGTTAGAAATACCAGAGGGTAGTGCCCATTTGCCAACGATGCCCGATTTGCACATCCCTGTGATGTGGCCGCCGAGACGCTGATCTGCGATGAAGTTGTAGGGATCGCTGGGTCGATCTCGGATCACCGTCTGAGCGGCTGAACGGATTTTTCTGGCTCAGGGAAACACTTTGGAAGTAGGAACTGGTTGGTGGTTGCAAGTACTAATGGTTGTTGATGGTTGTTGGTGGTCGAGGCACCCATTGACTGGAGATAGTAGGATTAGTAGTGGGGAAATGGTGGGGATGTCAATTTGCAACTCATTGGTTTTCGAATGCTGCGAGAATGGCACGAACTATCCCAGGTATAGATACAGAGTAGTGGTGACCATTGGCAATTCCAACAAAATGAAGGCAGCAAACTCAAACAAGAAAAACATGAAGTAAAGTCAAAAACAGAGCAATCACTCACCTCCTGTATGCCTGGTGTATGCTTATATCACCTTTAGCAAACATGTATCAACATATACCAAACCGACCGTAAGCGAACCTGCAAAAGAGCTCGCACAAAGGGGAGCAGTTCGTGTGACTCCAAATACCTCGGCGGGAAAAACCAGGTGGGGTCTAAATCCATCAAAGACGAGGGTTTTAACCATTAATCATGGGAAACAATCATCATCGACAATGGAGATTTAATCATATTCAATCAACATAAAAGACGAGATTTAACCAACATAAATTATTGGGGTCTAAAATCATCACGCTTTTTGGGGGTTTACCCATCGTTCTTGTTTTTGGGATGTAGCCAAACTAATCATGGATTCGGGTCTGTCTGGAAATGGGGGTATACCTCCCAAAATGGCACATTTTCTGATTGTACATCCCGTTGTATCCCATTCATTCCAATTAGTTCCCATCTTTTTCGGGAAAATTAATTTTCCAAAATCCAATTGTCCCTTATATTCCCCTATATTCCCTTATATTTCGTTATATTCCGTTAATATTTCCTTCATTCCAACGAACCCTAAGATGCCCTCGGCGTTTCCAGCTTCGGTCCGAGGCGCTCCTTCGCCTGTGCAGCCTGAGATGCGAAACGCCGATCCTCCTCCTGTGGCGACTGCGGCACTCCATGAGCATACCATAGATGCTATGTATTACGACATTTGTACACACAATATATATATATATATACATACATACACCTATGTTTGTATATACAAATATATGTACATGTATTTATGTATATACATATGTATGTACATATCTAGGAGGACTACAATATGACAAACAAAGACCCTTCTTTCATTTATTCACCCCGCTTCGCGTGGGGTGGCCGCCCACACCGCAGGTTTATTTCGGTCCGTGAGAGGGGCTAAGGGTGGTTTTCCCCCGTGGGGGCTCCCCAAGCTAAGAATTTTCACTTCCCCCCCCCGTGGGGGCTCCCCAAGCTAGGGAATTTTCACTTTTCCCCCCCGTGGGGGCTCCCCAAGCTAGGGAATTTTCACTTTTCCCCCCCGTGGGGGCTCCCCAAGCTAGGGAATTTTCACTTTTCCCCCCCGTGGGGGCTCCCCAAGCTAGGGAATTTTCACTTTCCCCCCCCGTGGGGGCTCCCCAAGCTAGGGAATTTTCACTTTTCCCCCCCGTGGGGGCTTCCCAAGCTAGGGAATTTTCACTTTTCCCCGCCGTGACAGCTTCCCAAGCTATGGAATTTTCACTTTTCCCTCCCTTGGAGGCTCTCCAAGCTGCGGAATTTCAAATAGCTAGACAACGACGCCTAGATAGTCCCCCAAATCCCGTGTTCTTTGAATGTGTTTCCATGTTTTTGCAATGGTTTCCTTCAAAGCACGGTACTTTACACTTTTGTCGCCATAAAACCGGTCGAAAACATCATGTTCGACAATGCTTCCAATTCCCTTATCTCCCCAACCGTTGAAAATACCGCTATTTACAGTGTTTTCTTCAATTTTTCCATGTTCCAATGCCGGTAGCCAACTCCAACATATATATAAGAAATCCTTCCAAAACATTGTTTTTGACAGTGTTTTTCCAATGTTTCCAGTCAAACAGACGGTAATTTACACGTTTTTTGCCATAAAGGCAGTAAATCCTTCCAAAACATTGCTTTTGACAGTGTTTTTGTAATGTTTCCAGTCAAGCATACGGTAATTTACACGTTTTTTGCTATAACGTCAGTCCAAAACACTTGTTTTTGCAGTGTTTTCAATGCTCTGGCATCCAAAAACCCTGCAAAATCTTGCTATGTACAATGTTTTTTTCATTTTTGGCCGTTTTTCCATTGCCGGAAAGCTACCAAAATGACCCAAAATTCCATTTCAATACCCTCTTGCGCTCAGACACCCAAAAATCCTCGAAAAATGTCGAAAACACCACCGTATTCTGGTCTCGGTGCGAAACCGTTTTTGGCCCCCCCCCAGCTAAAGCTGATATAGCGACTGCTATATTAACAAATGTCATTGAGCATTTAGTGTTGCTGTTTTGCCCCCCAATAAGCACGCCTTCACCGCCAAAGCGGTGTGGGCGGATTTTCTATGGATATCTGGTATCCACATAACAACCCAAAAAGCAGTCTCCGGGCATGAGAAAAGGCATGGATAGCAGATGGGGGCCTTATTTTTTGAAGGGAAAATGAACATGTGAGCTTTACTGTAACTTCCTAGTTGTTTATCGAATTTCCAATGTAAATGAACAGCTGGCAAAATTGAAACCAACTTGCCGCTGATGGATGTTGAATTTCCATGGAAGGTGACAAAACAATTTCACCCACTATCTTACCCTGCGGGTACCTTACCTGATATTTTGATTTTCCAAAAACATGCTTCTCTTATCTTCTCTTTCATATCCTCGAAGTTACCTCGAGGATGTGAGATCATGTTGTCTAGTGATCCGCAAGGCTCAAGCTCTCCCCAGCAAAGTTTCGAAGTTTCAAAGTTGCACATTTGTGACCGGTTGTTTATGGTATTTACTTGATTTTATGATATTTTATCCATATCTAGGGGTTTACGCTGTAGCAAAAAACACAAAACAAATGACATTCAGCACCTTCATGTCATCGCGCTGGTCCGTGAAGGCTTGTCTCTTGGGTGGCAAGCTGCCGTCGTTTCCTTTCATACCTCGGTGTTCATATTGGTGATGTACCATCTTGATCATTCTGTAGTATCATCCAATGTAATTTTGTTTCCAGCTTTGTGTATCTGTATAAGTGTGTAAGGGACATTAAGCAACAGAAATTTCAACAAAGTCTCAGCCCAGGAGAACCAGTGCTCAATGACTTGCTGTAAGTCATACTTAGAATCCCACATTCGTGTTGGTCAATCCCATTTGATTTTGTTGAACCCCCATTTTGGCTGGCTCCTGCAATTCTGTTGCTTAGGGGCTTGGGTTGTAGCCGAAATCACCAGATGTGCTATGATGTGCTGCCTAAATCAGCAGGTTTCTTGCAAAACTCACCAGGTTTGCTTCTTAAGTCACCAGGTTTTGTTGGTGAACCCCCCCATTTTTTGGTTGGTAAGTCCCCCGTTACTCTCCAACTAGACGTCCCACATTGCACCCTGTCAAGCCACGCACAGCAAAGGCCACGTTCACGTTGCCACCGTCCAAGCCAGCACCTTTGAGGTCGATGGAATAGGTGCCTCCGAAGCGAGTTGCCCTTACCATGGAGAGATCAACGGTAATAAGATATTCACCGGGGATAGGGGGTATAGTAACCAATCAATCTAGTAGATTTCTATAGAAATCCATGCGCTTCCCCAGTTTATCCAGGAGGTTGATGACCTGACAATGACTCCATTGTGTTCTGTGAGTTTTAATCAAAGGGCTGCACAGCAACACCAGGCTGATCAAAAACAAAACTTCCTCAATCAGTGCATAAAAGATCATGTTCTGCACCAAATGCAGAAGTATCTGACCTATCTAATCAATGCATGTCTCAGGATGCATACAGTATCTAAAATCCAATGTGGCATTCTGAATCCGTCCCATGTATGGCCTGCATGCTCGTACATTATGTCGTGCACACATGAGCATTGCATTACAATGGCCGGCCAGGAATGGGATTCCCAGTTCATATAAAATGACAATCCCCAATATAATGAGCAGTACCCCCAAACAAATCATAAACTAACCGTAATTAACCATCGTTTACCAATTATATCCACATATTTCTGGCTCATATCTTCTATACATGGTGGTGTTTCACCCATATTAAGGGAGCAATGATCAACCAACAGAGGCATGTATAATATATATATACACATTTAATACACAGATAATACAATACAATACAACATAATATAATCATATATATATATGTATTATAATACATAGATATTGTAATGTATATCATATAATATGTATATATTATAATACATGCATATATAATAATCTATCTATCTATCTAAATAGAAACGTAACAAGCTCCAACCGAAACCTCGCCTTCCCCAGGTTTCAGGGCAAGCCGCGTAGAGCCAACCTGCGGCCCATCACCATGAAAAAACAACCGGCTGTTGGCTATCCAGTGTTAGTAGCATTCTATGCTGCCATGTTCATATATATATATATATCTAGATATGTATACACACTATGGTATGATACTATCATATATATATATATACACATGCACCTAAATCTATCATGTAAAATTGTATAGAATCATTCCATGTATTGTTGTTATATGATGTTATTTATATATAGATTGGCATCTTCGTCACAATCTTTTTCTTCTGTTTTCAGATCATTCGCCATTTGTCCATCATTCGGCCACTCCTCAGAACTACAAAGAACACAGAGCCAATCTTGACCTAACTTGACCTTGTATAGTCTTGAATATTTTCAATTCATTGCCGAATGGTTGAAGGGGCACCTCTGCAAGTATCAACGCTGCCCGCCAATTGAAGATTCCGGATTCCCCTTTCAGTAACCAAAATGATGCTAGCAGCACCAGCCTCAACATCAAATATCATCTCTCATGATCTTGTATCCATGATACAAGAAAACCAGCCGCAGCTGCGATTCCCACCATCTGGATGAATAACAATAATTATGATGATAAATCAAAAAAGGTGTTTCAATCATTCCCACCAGGTGTTTCAATCATTCCCACCATTGAAACATCAGGACCTTGAATTTAACCTTGAAACTTGCGGCCAGCTATGGGACGTCCCAGGGAGGTCGTCAGTTCATCCAGAAAAATGATGGACAACTCGTCAATGGGAAGGATGACATCCCATATGAAATGGAAAATAAAATTCATGTTTGAAACCACCAATCAGATATGTATGTATCATTATGTATCCATTCCAATATATTCCATATTCATATTCCATTCAACCAACATTTTTGTTGCTGAACTCCGACTCACCTCACCATGTTCCTCTCACGGCGGTCCTGCTGTAGAATGTCAATGCGGAAGGGATTGAAACCGTTGCTCCCAGCCAGGCGGAAAGGCGTCCCCTGACACTCTGGGAGTGAAGCAATTTATTGGAGCTACCTACCATATACAAGGTCTATTTTTTAGGGCTATGTAAGTGGAGATATCCCAAGTTCTATGGCTTTACTATGCTTTATATGGTACACTAGCTCTATTTTTTTGATTCTGAAAACCTCATTGAACATAGGTTGTTCACTAACAAAACTTGAGTGTGGTTGGCGTGTATCCAATACAGACCCAGAATGATTTTGTCCAAATGATTCGGAATCTGAGGAGATTTCTGGGGTGGCATTTTTCTGGAACCACAACATGGGATCAGATCATAGTGACCTGTACCTGTCTCATCCCATGTCTGGTCAACCACTGGCCTTGTGGGTTACTCACAGTAATTCACCAACCCGAAATAAGATGGTTTTGGGATGGTTCACTTACTAGCCATCAATTAGAGTGACGTTGTGGTGAGGTCGTTGTTCAATTCTCTAGAAACATCAAACGTGGGGTTTAACTACAGCTTTTTTTTCGGGGTTTTGCCACACTAATCATGGCTTTGGGTTTCTCTGCAAATGAGGAATACCTCCATGTATGGCTGGTCTAGTCGTGAAAATGATGGTGCACCATTGGATTTTTTTGGGTATCCCGCATCCCGCCGCATCCCCATTTTTTGCGCAAGAAACCACTAAACTTCGTAGCATTGGTCGCATCAAACCCCGGATTCAACTGCGAAATCAGCAATATCTCCAAGTGTTTCTCAAATACGTTCGTGTTGAGGATTTTTTTCATCAAACCCTTCTTTTGAAACCACCTTTACTGGGAAAAACACAAACGTCCCTGCTCGCGGGGTTGTTATGCCCAATAATCATTACCCATTATGATATACCATTTGTGTTATTTAATTCAATGCAAATTCCCCATTTTGGCTGGTTAAACTCCGCAGAAAAACCCTAATCCCGTAATTGTGTTTGTTGGTTTAGTTTCACCCATTGAAACAGTTCCATGTATCTACCACCCATTTGTTAACCTACACTTTACAGTAACATTTACCAACTTAGCATAAGTTAACTCTATAAATCCCATGGTGGGGTTAAGGTCACACATGTTTGCATCATTTTATACCATTTTTCAAAGATAAAGTCCTGAGCAGTGTCAAACGCCCATTGTTTCATGGTTGACATTGGGGTTCTACTCACCTGTTGAAAAGGGATCCGCCAACAATCCATGATTAGATAGAACCAGTTGAGTGGAAACAGTAGGGGTTCTCAGAATGGATTATGATATACCCCAATATAATGGTTAGTGCAACTCCCAACAAAATCATTATCATTATTTATCAGTTTTATCAATTACTGTAAATCCGCATATGTTGAGGGCAAAACCATGTTAAACCCCTAATTTCTAATTAATGACGCGTATTGATGAGAGAGATAAATATAAATATAAATGTATATATATATATAGTTGAAATATTATTACCATTGACTACCATAGATTCCGACAATTACCTGTACCAAAAAAACAAGATGCAGCCCACGAACCCGAATGCAATCATGCAGAACACTTTTGTGAAACAAGTTATTTGAAAATTCTACATTTTTCCCCTGTTACCGTACCAGTGCACTGTAGACTGTGGAATGCGGAAGAGGGTGGAGTGCAAAGTGTGGAGTGTGGAGTGTAAAGTGTAGAGTGTGGAGTGTAAAGTGCGGAGTGTGGAGTATAAAGTGTTGAGTGTGGAGTGTAAAGTGTAAAGTGTGGAGTGTAAAATGTGGAGTGTAAAGTGTAGAGTGTGGAGTGTGGAGTGTTGAGTGTGAAGTGTGGAGTGTGGAGTGTTGAGTGTGAAGTGTGGAGTGTAAAGTGTAAAGTGTGGAGTGTAAAGTGTGGAGTGTGGAGCACACAATGCGACACGTCTGAAGTGCTGCGCTTGCCACGCAAAATGACGATGGAGGTCTCCAAAGTGCTGCGCCTGCCACGAAAACTGCAACTCATCTTCTGAAAAGGACACAAGAGTATTGCGCCTGCCACACAAAATGACATGACAACCTGCTTTGACACCTTCAAAAAGGATAGGTTTTGCAGCTTCCTCCATATACACGGCGATGCCAGAGGAAAACCAGAGACTTGAGACGTCACATGTTGGAGGCTCAAAACGAGCAAAAATGCGAGACTTCCTCCAATTTTCACACTTCGTAGCTTCAAAATCGACGTTTTCCTACGTTTTCCTATGAACCTCAAAATTACTACGTCAAAATCAATGTTTCGTGCAAGGCTTCCGTCAATATTTCATCACATCTCACAAAATGCCACGCCTGCCAGAGTTTGCACCTTGTCGCCACTTGACGCAACCCTGACAACGCGATTCGCAAAAAACACGCAACACGACACGTCTAAAGTGCTGCGCCTGCCACGCGAAATGACGATGGACACGTCCAAAGTGCTGCGCCTGCCACGAAAACTGGAACGCACCGTCTGAAAATGTTTCAAAAGTATTGCGCCTGCCACACAAAACGACGACACGTTATGAAACATGTTGGAATGTCACAAAGTGCCACGCCTGCCACGCGAAACGAGGCTACACGGCATTGGAAACCTCCAAAAGTGACCACTGTTGCAGAACTCGCCATAGGCACGGCCAAGCGGGCCTCAACCCCCAGACCCCAAGAGTGAAACGGGAACCCTTGCTATGGATTCGGGAAAAGTTGTTTACCATTCACTTTCTATAATGGTACCATATATTACCTTATAATGATACTATATCAATTATTGCCTATAATATATACCATTATTATCCATTATTACCATTGATAATTACCAATATTACCACTATTACCATATCATATTACCTTATAATAATGGTTCTATATGGTTCCATAATGACCATTATTACCATTGAGAATGACTCACCCGTTGCGGGAACATCTTCGATCGCGCCTGGCCCAACGAGGAGATCGCCGCCTGCTTCCGTTGGGACCCCGCGCGGATGGACACGACCTGGCGGCCCACCAGGGCCGGTGATGTCATGGGATTTCAATGGGATTTCATCGGTGATTCGTAGGTGATTTCATGGGATTTCATATGTGATTTTATGATGATGTGGTGTATAATGGGATCATGTGGGATCTACACAATGGGATTTGAATGGTGATTTATTTCATGGGCTTTCATTGGATTTCATCGGTTATTTGATGGGATTTCACCAAAAAAAAGTGATATGATGGGACTTGACCCTCTGGCAATTTCTTGATTTTGAATACATAGAAATTGATTGAATAAACCATGGATTTTGGATCACCCACACAACGAATGCGAATCTAACAATAACACATTGAAGAATGACACAACCAACACTGGAGCCTAAGCTGATTGAAAATCCAATCTTGGAACCATCCACACAAAGAGATGTTTAGCTCATTTAATATATCCTGATTCACTGCGTATATAGCCAAATATACAGTGAATATGCAGTATTATATCCAATATTATATCCAGTATGTGATACAGCATAATATAATCTTGATCCAAATATTAGAGTAGTTTGATACTATACAGCCAAGGTCCACCCAGAGAGGAAGGAATACACCAATTACATCCAATTACAGGTATTCTGCAGCACAAACAGTTGAGGCTTGAGCTACAAAAATGAGATCTTACTGTGAACACTGGCCAAGGTGAGATGATAAGGTTTTGCCCAAATCCCAAACCCTTAAACCTTGTGATGATGGCAAGTACATTGGTATTTCCCCAAAAAACTGCAAGGCACCCCAGAACCACTTTTCGTTAATGGGGCAGTGATTGATCGAACGCTGATTCGTGTGACATTGGTTTCCTCCCCAATTTTTCTAGTGTTGAAATGGCAGCAAATCTATGACCAGATTCAACTGGGACCTTGGATCACAGGGAATGGTTTCAACATGACAGATTTTCAGGGTACCCTCTGGTAAATTAACATAGCTATGGAAAATCACCATTTTTAATGGGTAAATCCACTATAAATGGTCCATTTTCAATTGCTATGTTAGTTCACCAGAGGGTACCCAGCTAAAGGCCAGGTTGGTTCCTAGTCATCATCAGCATATCCCAAGTTGTTCTTGGCTAAATCTTGGGGTAAAATTTACCCATTTTTGGACCAACCCAAATCCACGAGTCATTGGTTACATCCATAAGGTCCTAAAATGGGGGTACCCCTAAATCATCCATTTTAGTCGGATTTTCATGGATTTTCCATTTAGCACCATTTAGCGGTACCCATGTTTCACTCCATTTTGCCTGGCTAAGTATACCCCACTTTGACCTGACCAGAACAGCCACAAAACGCAGTGGGGTCGGGGTCTGGCCTGGTCGGGCTTCGCCCCCTGGACGCTCAGGACTTCTAACTCCATGACGAAGTCTTCAGATATTGTGGCAAGGCATCCTGTGTCTGGATATGGAAAGACAATGTGAACAATGACTGATATGCCAACAGTATGTAGTGACAGTATCCACGCCTTGTGAATTTGTGGATAAAGCAAAATGAACCAGGTTGTTCAGTGACTGGAGCTGTTTTGGTGGATTGGTGGAGCTGTCTTTCCTTCAGTTGGTCTTTTCACCACAGAGAAGTCCTTGAGCCACCGGCGCTTTCCACAGCTGGTCATCTCAAGTTTACCACTATCCCAATATTACTAGTATGCCAACCACAGCATCGGTTGCCAGTGTCTATATTCCAAATAGATAATTTAGATTAATTTAGTTGTTTAATATTATCTATACGTGATATACTACATTATCAAAGCAATCCACATCACACTTGATAAATATGTAATTCCTTCTCTCAACATAGAATACCTTCCAGAAACGTGGATTGGAATTGGAACTGTTCCTTTTCGGGGCCCACAGGGGGGGAGTTTGATATTCGTTGGCATGGAATATCTGAAAGCATAAAACAGTTTGTTTGCGTAGACATCCATTAGCTGGGAGTGTTGGTCGCACTGCTGCAATGCTCTGTCCACACCTCAAGACGCCTTCCGGGATATTCCCAGTGGATTTTCTGGTGTATGCCCGCATTGCCAATTAAAAACGAGACAACCATGAGACCCATTTTAGATATTTTTAGATTGGGGGTACAGTACTTTTTAAAAACCCCATTGCTACTGTCATTGTTTTAGTCCTCTTGTATGGATCCAAAGGAACAGATCCCTCCCTCTGACTCTGCCTAGCTAATATCCCATTGAAACTAGTAGGCAAAAAACCCGCCCATGTTGCAACAGAGACCAAAGTTGAGAAACAACAAAGTGCTTCTTGGTTAAACCCAACACTTTGATCAAGTGCAGGTATTCATCAGCAGAATGGGCAAAACACACAATCTCAGGTACATTCTTCTTTCTCATCACAACTAGGGACAACCGTCCAGTAGAGCCTTCCCAGCCAATTTTTTTCACCTTTGATCATTGACCCTTGCACACGATGACGTGTTTCTGCATGTTTCTGCCAAATGATACGGGCACGGACCTTTGCCCTTGGCCTACCGCCGAAAGTCCGTCAGCTGCGAGGCGTAGCTAATGCCAGAGAAAAAACAGTGGAGCAACAAGACAAATTGTAAGAAGCAAAAGATGCACATAGATGGCATGTGTATGGCTTTGTCATGTTTTGCCCCCCCCAAAAAATAGCCCAAGAAAGGGAGAAAAACGAGGTATCTAGGAATCCCGTTGTTCATTTTCAAGTTCCCAGTTAAATTGTTGGTTCCTGAGTGAACACAGTTTCCAGACATATACTATACATTATATATATAATATATATATATAATAACAACAATAACAACAATAATAATAATAATACTATATAATTATTAATAATAATACCAAAAATAATAACAATCCTAATAATAGTAAAAATAATCACAACTATATATATATATACACACATACATACTACATGTATGCTGTATATATATATACACATACATATACATACTACATGATATACATATATATATATGTATATATATATATGTAATATACAGGATACACTATATGTATCCTCCTGTGAATTTGACGTCGAGGGGTCGGGAGCTGCCTTTTTGTAGGGATGGCCGCTCAAATGCCTACAAAAAGGTTTTACTTACAATCAGCGCATCTACAAAATGAGTGTGCCTCCAAAAAAGGTGTCCCTACGGGGAACACAAATTTCCATGATGGCGATGTCAACATGCCTGCATATATACAAATGTATGTGTATATAGATATAATATACATAGCATTACCTGGTAGATGTTGAGTGCATTTATTTCCAACAACAGGCACAGATCATGCACCGGGCCTCTGGCATAATCCAGTTTTTCATCTACAAGTAGCATATTCTGATGTGAAAATCTCTGTGGCTGTGGCATCTTTCTAGATTCTCAAATGACAATAGCATGCATTCACGCGCTGAAGAAAGCGCACATTTTCGTGGGCAACTGACTGCCAATAAAGCCCGAAAGACCTGGATACAGTGAATATCCATACTAGCCAGGTATTGTACATGCGTGTGTGTATAGTATATATATATAATGTACATATATATATATATATGTACATTATCATTGAATATCATTGACAATATATATATATATATTTCATCATGTTTGTAGAGCTTATATATGTCAATATTTCCATACTTCAAGATCATGTGTTTTTCCCCAAATAGGCCGTCCAACTCATTCCAATATTATCGAATATTTTGCTCCAGAACTGGTACTTCTATTCCCACAACAAACTTTCAATACCAAGCTGCACAAAAATCCAAATCAAATCCATTCCTGGAATATGGGCTTCATGGCACCAGCGCCACAAGTAGAATGCAACGGTCCCAGCAATTCAGCAACAACCTGCTTTTGCAGCTGCAAAAAAAGCCGGTGAATTGGAAGTTCATCCAGTGAGCAGATGTGGGGGATAAACAACACACAGACCATGGTGGATGAGGGGTGTTTAATGTTGGGATTGAACTACTGGTGCAACATGAACGCTTTCAACAGCTTCAGACGCACGGTCTCCAATGGAATACCACTAGCCAGATTGGATCATCAATGAATATGATTGAATATCAATCAATATATATATATATATGTTATATATGTTATGTATATATATATATGTTATGTATATATATATATGTTATGTATATATATATATATGTTATGTATATAACTATATATATATATATCTATTTAATTCTATTTATAGTATGCTAATGTCTGCTATGTTTTTTCCTCCCTCCTGACTCCCCAGCAGAACAAACACACCGTCTTTGAAGAATCCCGTTCTGTGGTTCCAAACCGCTGCTTTTCTTCTTTTTCGATGCGTGCTTTTTCCCCGACTTCTTACTGCCTGGGCCGTACCATCGTGCCATGTCGCCATCTCCATGGCGGTGATTTTCCACCACATTTTTCCATAGACAAAACGACCAAAAAACGATGAATCGCTGGCTTTATCTGCCAATTTGTAAGGTACCCTCTGGTAAACTAACATACTAACATACCTATTGAAAATGGCAATTTATAGTTGATTTACTCATTAAAATGGTGATCTTCCATAGTTATGTTAGTTTACCAAAGGGTAATTGATGGATATTGATGGTCCTATTCCCAGGCTGACGGGGCCAAGATTTGACCGGGTTCCACGCTGCTTTCCGCGTCTTCTCTTGGCTCACTTGAGACGCCTCGAGTATAGGATCGGTCTAGCTCCATCTTGACAAAGAAACTAAAAAGTAAGGTTGGGAAATTGGGAAATGTTGGGAAACTATTCTTCCTTAGCTCATCTTAGCTCCCCATCCAATACGGAATATGGTGACAGGCCATCTATATGGACATCTTGTCGGTGATCTTACTGGGTAGACGTAGCCCTTTTATTTTTTGGAACTTGGTGATCTTTAAAAGACATTTGGTACGGTCAGCATTGGTCAACTATGTAAAGCTCCCATACTTTACCTAATTTTGGGGGTCTTGGATGTACCCTCTGGTAATCAAAGATGGGGTTGCTGGAAAATGCCCCATTTCATTCCAGAATTTTCCCAGCTAGAAACCTCCATACAGCATATTTCCCATATTTTCTATGGTTTTCCTATGGTTTTCCCATTGAAACCTAAATTTTTCTTGCTGAAACCTCCCAGTCATCCCAAACTTCGACCTGCACGTAGGGAGAAACCAGTTTGCGCGGCATCGTCCGTTTTGCTGGGACCTGACTGATAGTGGGCTGAAAAAAGAGAAACTACGTGTACATAAATATCCTAAATAAATATGCATATATATATATATATATATAAAATACATATTTATATAACTTTATACACAATATGTGTACGTACATACATTACTTGCATTGCATTGCATTGCATTGCCTTACATTACGTTACCTTACGTTACGTTACGTTGCATTACATTACAGACATACACACACACACATGGTTTCAAAAAAACAATCAGAGATCAGGTTTGGTTTAGGCGGATGAGGGGAAAGATGGTTCTCGTCGATGATAATCTTGCCAACTGGGAAACTTCTTTCAAAGCATCATGAAATTTGGGATTCAACCAGTAGATTCAATTGCTGTACTACCAAAAACAGGGGAAACACAGAAACCCTCAACTCTAAACGCAAATTTTAAAACGAACATCAGATTCGTCTTGCAGCTACATGAGCATGCCACCGATTAGTGGCCTTGTAAGCCCAAAGGGCAGGCTTAAAAACTTAGATAAGTACTGCACATTGACAATTTTGGGAGTATGTAAAATATTGTAAAATGATGAATAAAGGTGGGCTTCTGCAAACAGACTTAGTCGCATTCTGATGACTGGAAAGCCAACAAAACGACAAGTCTTCGATGACTGGGGCCCCCTGGGGGGTCGACGTGGCTCTTCTGGAAGCTTTCCAGGTGGAGTGGCGTAGAACTTGAAGGGGCCTCGACTTCGAACGCGTGCGATTAATCATTGGTGTGCTGATCGAACGGCGGGGCAACGAAAAAAACACAATGGAAATAAGAGTGATACAGTGATAAATAGATATGAATAGATAAAAAATAGATATAAATAGTACATAAAAATAGTTCAATGTTATGAGTACTTCTATGGCAACTATGATTGTACCCCATCAGGGGCAGAATTTTCAATGGAAAATACTGGCATCCCCCATGGCCGAAACATACCAAGGAACCGAAAGTTCAAAGTGTACAGTACTAGTGTGAAGCCAAGTCCAGCAGAATCCATTACTATATCTATATACTATGTATAAACTATGTATATACTATGTACATACTATGTATATATTATGTGTATACTAGGTATATACTATGTATATATATAGTTTGTATATCAATACATGTATGTGTATGTGATATAGATGTATATATGGTAAATGGATGAAATTACTATTATACATTTCTATGGCAATGGGTCAAAAGTGGCTGCCCAAGACCATTGACTGTGGCTGGTTGTATCCACCCATCATTTGTCACTTGAGGTATAGCCATGTGGATAGCCATGTAGATATTCCAAAAAGGGGTTATCAACTGATCATATTTCCATGGATTCACAGATGGCAGTGTGTCAAAACCAATAGTACCCCTGTAGTTCACATCAAAATAGCTGGTGGGATGTTCATTCCCCTAAAAATGCTATTAATAGGTATTGATCCATACCCAGATAAGATGCAACACTAGATACAGTACTTTACCATTTTGGATCATTTTAGAACCTTCGAAATCCAGCTTTACTGCTCTGAGCCCGGGGGCCGTCCATTGCAGAGGAGTACCTGAGTACGGAGTTTCCGTAACGGCAAGTGATGATTTTATTGAGGAAAAATGGGGAAATAATACCTTTCTTTTCTTGGCATAGCTAGCTGTAACTAGCTGGAGACGAAAAATGAGATAATGGTTTGATCAGCAAATTTTCATAGGGAATACGGGCATATAATATATGTGCATATATATATACATATATACATATATATATATATATACATATATATATATATACACATATATATATACATATATATATATACATATATATATATACATATATATATATATACATATATACACATATATATATATTATATACACACATGTATGTATACTGTATATGTACAAAGCAGTGCAAAGTAAAGAAATTCCATTCTTGGCATGACTCCCCTAATTCTCCCTTTCCCACACATCATTTGTGGTGTTTGGCCGCGCCTCAGAGAAGGTTCAGGTGCAGCCAGCAGGGGGAACTGAGACCATCAGCCATGCTGAAAGCTCCGGAAGAAAAACGATAGGTCAGATAAACCATGGTAAACCTATAGGTAAACCTATAGGTAAACCATAGGTCAACCATTTTTAAACATAGCTAAACCATGGTACCAGCCCCAGAAACATCAAAATGGATCAAACACCATTCCTACACAGTCCACTCCTTGGGCACCCTAGCCCGAGGCCGGTGCCGAAGCCACCAGAAAGCCCTGAGTTGTAGGCGATCATCGAAGGGGCCGACCTGGGAAGTGGGCGACTACCAGACTCTGATGTAGGAAATCTATGGAAATCGGATTGGCTGGTTTACCTGATACATGTATATCTTTCAAGAGTAAGCACGGGTCTCTACACATTACAACACAAGAATTGAATGGTACATCATAGGATATCATCAGCAACAAAAAGAAGGTGTTTGCCACGATTCACACTTGACGCACAACATATGGATATTTCAGGCATGTCATCAACATCAAGAGGGTATTTTTCAATTTGCAGTACATAACCCCATGGGCTAGTGATGAAGAATTTCCAGGTCTAGGTTGGATTTCATAAAGTGGTGGATGGTGAACCGACAGCAACCATGTAGCTGTAAGGACAGCAGGACAGGTACTGATGGAAAGCCCCAAGTTTTTGAACCTTTATAGATTAAAAATAAGTATATAGAGTAAACATAGGCATGTTTGATTCTTGGGCTCGTCACACTATACACTGCCTGCAAACAACCAAATAATCAAAATGTCTTGGAAAAAGGGGGCACGTGTTGTATCACCAGTGTGCCTGAGGAACTGTGTTTCTCATGCGGATCAATTTGGAATCGTGCACGTCCAAAATCTGCTCAACAACAAAGACGAACCCGTTATTGATGACCGTCCAAACAAGCGACTTAACTCATCATGATAAAAAGTTGCTAATTGGTTTTAGCCAAGAGCAAAACATCACTCTACCCCATGGCCTCAAAGGACCATAGCGAAAAAACAAATATATCCTAAAACTGCATGGTTAGTTTCAATCAGTCTGAACTCTGAACATATCTCTTCAGAGTTTCTACCTGTTTGTCAGGAATTTTCCCAGAGATATCCCAGTCATAAAACATCTATTTTTCCCGTGAGAAAATGTCCCTTTTTGTGACCACATCCTCGTGACCGGTGCCCGCCGCTGCCAAGGTGCTGCAAAGGATTTAAGGGATTCAGCAGCATGGAATTCGTCGTCGGGAGTGCCGCCCTAACTGGACGCCACATCTGTGGTGAGAAGATTTCCACTACCCTCTGGTTATAGATGGTTTACCTATTAAAAATGTTGAATTTCCATGGCTATGTTAAATAACCAGATGGTAACTGGATATCAAATTGAAAGCCAAGGGGGTTGAACAACACATAACCAAAACAAAGAACTGAAGCAGCAACCAGTGGCAACCAGCCAGGTTGCATCGTGTGAAATGCCCCATCTCCCCATGAGATCATTGATCATTGGTAAATCACAGAGTCAAGGCCTTGATTCAAATCATGAACATTGGATTGGTATACATCATAGTCATAGTCATCATAGTTGATCATGATCTACCATAGTCCATTTAATTGCAACATTGGATTGATAGTTGATCAAGTCATCATAGTAGATACATAGTAGATAGATAGTTGATGAATGTTGATGATAGTTGATCAGTTTGCATATTAGTAGATAGCCATTGATATAGTCATCAATGGCATTTGATATTTGTAGATAGTCATCATAGTAGATAGTTGATTGGCAGTTTTTTTCCATCTAAAATCCCCATCGTAGTTGACCCCAGACCAGATCGCCACTGAGTCCCAACGTGCCACTGTATGGGTCCTGCCACGTGCAAGGTCTTGGAGCAAATCTGGTCCATTCTGAATGGTATCTATAGACAAAAACCCGGAAAAATATAAAACATATGTGGAACACCCATGATGTCCCTTGAATGTTAATGTACAGGAGGACACACTTCTGTGCAATTTTCATGGTTTATCACATGCACATATGTTCGAAACATATCAAATTATGCACACTTTAAGAACTACTATGTGCTCCTCGATTTTCTTTTTCCGGAATGATTCCATTTTCTTTTTCCATTTATGTTGAAGTCGGCCAGTGAAGTTATGGTGCAGGTCCTTGGCTACCCACTAAGTTTCATGCCTTTTTTGCTTGCAATTGTGAGAAAGTCACCAACCAATTCAACCAACCTACAGATTCAGAACGAGTTGAATGGCCTGCAAGAGCTGTTGTTGCCAAAACCCTGTCCCAGATGATTTGTTTAAGATTTGAGGGTTTCCATCAGTGCGATAACCCCACGCCATACAAATTGCAACCCAACGAATTGCCATCATCGGCTACACTGCTACACACCAATTTTTGATCATTGTTGTTTGTTGTGTTTTGCCGGTCAAATTCAAATTGGCGCTGGTAAAACCCAAGGTTCGCTGGTAAAATCCATTTATTTTCGGGTTTTTAATCCCAAAGTCTTTGTTGATTGTCCATGATTGTCCCCATTTGTGTGGGGATCTTGTGGGCTATCATCGGGTCCTGGCCCATGGGTGGAACCTGAGAATTTCACAAGCCCTGGATCTCACCACAATGGGAACTTTCATGACGAAGAACACGGGCACAACAAACATGGCCATGGCACCGAAATCGTGCAGAAACTCACTGCATGAATGTGTTGGCTAGAACAAGTGCCCGCAGACATTCCAATTGTAGGTTGGGAAGATGGCATAAGCAGGTCAACAATGAGAACAAAACCAAACAGCACTGGGCCTCCACACAGTGAAAGAGGCACTGCTTGCGCCTTGCGCCTCTGCAGGGGGGCCTGAGCATATGATCCCTCAAATCATGTGCGATCATGTGCAAATCTCCCTGAGCGACCAGACTGCTGTAGGTACCAGCACCGTAGTAGCCACCATAAGTGTTGGCTGGTGCAATGCTAAAGCTACCAGTGCCAGTACCTCATGAAGCCAGGCGAAACACGGGTCTGCTTCAGGATTTTGATGGTTTGGAGGTAGTGAGAAATCCCAGGTCGCAGATTTCCGGAACCCCAAAACTGCAACGACACTGAAGACAGTAGCATCACTCTGCAAAGAAAAGTGATGGAACTTGCACGCGACTTGACTCTTTCGGAACCGCTATTACAAGTGAGAACACCCCAAGTCTCACATTGCACTTATTCTGAACTGCTCTGCTCTTCCCCAAAAATCTGCCCAATCCCCGTCGACACCAGCCATTCAGACATGCTGCCATAAGCGGGTGCACTGCTGTAGTTGCCACCGGACACTGTGGTCACGCCGCCCGAGATGGATCCCGGGGTATATGCAAGACCACTGGAAATGGTGCCAGGGGTATAGGCAGCACCAGCTACAGTACCACCGGTGTAACTTGTTCCACCAACAACTGCACCGGTGTATGCACCGCTGCTGGGGCTGTAGGTACCTCCCGCAAGGGTGCCAGGGGTGTAGGCACCAGCTAAGGCACTTGTGCCACCCGTGTAGGCACCAGACAAAGCGCTGGTGCCACCTGTGTAGGAGCCAGCTGCTAGGGTACCACCGGTGTAGGCACCTGCGGTCAAAGTGCCGCCAGAATAAGCACCACCGGCTATGGGGGCACCGCCATAGACGCCTGCCATGGACTTGGTGCTGGCAGAAGGGCTTGCGGCCTATGTTTAGAGTATTTTGTTGATTAAATCCGCATAGATCCGCATAGTATTCCATTCTTGGGGGTGAAATTCCTTCCGTTCTTTGGGTTCCCCACTTGGGTGTGCATCCCAGCTGCTAAGTGAGTCATGGGCACATAAAACAACCAACGTATTTTTTTCCATTTTTTTCCGGATATAGCCCATTTCTCTACGTATACATATACAGATATGGTTTATTACCCACTTGCGAACCACTATATGATCAATTTAATGTATATAACCTAAGTATTTTTTCACTTTTTTTTTCCGTATTCTGCACATGTTTACGTGCAGATCATATCATTTCCGGACAAGAACATGCACCACAATATGGGAGTTTCCTGAAAATAGGGGTACCCCAAATCATCAATTTTAATAGGATGTTCCATGAAATAGACCATCCAGCTATTTTGGGTTTCCCCACCATATGGAAGACATTCTCATGGTGAAATCCACCGATGGCCGACCGATCCGAGCCTGCCGGGCTGGCATAGGTCTGCACACTAGGGCCGGTGTAGAATGAGCTAGCCTGAGGACAATCACAGATTCGCGGCAATGGCAAGCGTATGCAGGTTCTGCATGTAGTTACATTGATATACATTGATATGTGTATATATATATATATATCTATGTGTTGTTTTGTATATATATATATGTACATGTGTATTTATATATTATGTATACATAGATGTACACACACATATATATATATATATATATAGATAGATAAATAGATAGATAGATAGATTAGATAGATAGATAGATAGATAGATAGATAGATAGATAGATAGATAGATAGATAGATAGATAGATAGATAAGTAAGATAAGTAAGATAAGTAAGATAGATAGATAGATAGATAGATAGATAGATAGATAGATAGATAGATAGATAGATATACATGCATATATGAACATGTATCATCATGTATCTATGTATCTATGTAGCACAATGCACATATGTGTGTATATATATAATGTATCTATATAATGTATGTGTATATGTACATATATATATATATTTATACTTTATATATATATAATGTATAGCACCAGCTTATATGCTTGAGTTTGCAGAACCAGGGATCTTTTTTCCCTTCCAACAGACTGACCCTGACAGCATCTATGATTCCACTGACCAGGAGACTCCCTCCCCATTTTGGGATTCACATCATTCAAATAAAGCCGCATCTCATATTTGATAGTGAGTTTTGAGGTCATGTTGCCATCCAACAAAAAATCACATTGATATGGAAAACCAATCCTTTATTTGTAGATTATATATTTCCTTTGGAAACCATGGATTTTCCATATTCTATGTCAGTTTCCTGACAGTATGTATATTCCACTATACCACCATTATCCCACGTATCTGCCCCAATCAATTCACCACACGGTGAACTGACATTTCATCCTGCACTAGTTGGTAGATGTTTTATCATGGTTTATATCATGGTTTATCAGGTTTATCCCAAAAAATCCACAAGGTTTCATAGTTACCCACTGGTGCTTATGATCTTTCCGCGGTATGATGCCCCCATCTTGGCCGATAGCTTCTTGTCATTTTAGGTAGCAACCCCAACAAATAGAAAAATAATTTCCCAATAAAATATAGTGACCAATTATTTTTCTATCTATTTTGGGGGTTACTATAAAATCTATAAAGATAGAACATCTTCCCACACATTCCTTCCAGCCATTCGTGGCTCATTCTCGGGAGATCTCGCCCAATTATCAGCTGTCCGAACTATACTGACCCCTCAAAACATAGCACAGTGACATCCTAGTAAAAATAGTGATACATCATAATCCTACTAAAAGGTAGTGATACATCATATTATTTCTCTATACTTTTCTTTTTTTTGGCGTTGCTATATCCACAATTTGGCACCTCCCCACCCAGTGCCACATTGGGCAGGCTCGACACCTGGCATGGATTTAAGAAGATTAAACCATCATTTTATCTTGATTTTATGGTGATCAAAAGGGGATTTAATGGTGATTTCATGGGATTTTGTGGGATTTTACTATTAACTTTGTGATTTCATCAGATGTTATGCACATTAATTGGGAGTTAGTGGGGGTTTAGTGTGGATTTAATCAACACACCGATAATCCAGATTGAACAAATACATACAAATACATGAGTACGGTACATGTTTCTGCGATTATTGCATAACCAATAATTGGGTGATATCCTGCACAGCAAGAAACCCACCTTGCCATGAATCGGGGGTTGAAAGATAAGACTTTCCTGTTTGGATCGGGCGGTTTTCCGAGTCTGAGTGATGATAAGCTGCTGGTAAACTAACATAGCTATGGAGAATCACAATTTTTAATAGGTAAATAATCCATATCATATACATATATATATATACATACACAAGTGGCAATTTTCAATAGCTATATTAAATTACCAGAGGGTAGTTGCTGGATGTATCAATTAATGATACTTAATGAGGCACCCATAATACATGGTTTTTCATGCGCGAACACCAGCACACTCTGATGTTTGCTTGAGCAACCAAACCGGGTCCTAGTGTGACAGGAATCGGCGGTGGAAAAGGTGGAACTGCCATATCTGCAGCTTGCAACTGAATTCAGGAACTGGATCAACGCCTGCCACAAACCCGCACGTTTCATTAGATCACATAGGTGTTATATATATATATACATATATATATATATTGATTATATATATATATTATATTGATTATATATATATTGATTATATATATATATATTATATATATTATATATATATATATTATATAATTATATATATATATTATATTATATAATTATATATATATATATATTAATTATATATATTAATTATCTATATTAATTATATACATATATGTACACATGTACATACCTATATCTACATCTATATCACCTCGTCAACAGCCTCCAAGTCGCGCAAAGGTCACCTGTCCAGTGTATGGGGATGCTGTATACATTGCGTCACCAGGCCAGCAGGACCTCGTCGCGAGCTGTCAATGGTTTCATGATGTCAATGGGAAAAAAATCCTGGAGATATTCATGGGGATATTTAACATTTACATTATATAGTTATATATAGTTATGTATATAGTTACATATATATATATAGTTATCTGTATATATATATATACATATTTCTATATATACATATATTTCTACATATATTGTGTATATATATATATACGGGTATATATATATATTTCTAGATGTATATATATATATATACATATTATAAGTGTATATTATATATATACGTATATACATAGCCATATAGCTGTACACCAGGCCCTATCACCCCCCTCCATCCGCCCTGGGAACCCCCCTTTCCCTCTTGTGGTAGTGGCTGTGGTGGTGGGGCGGTGGGGGGTAGTAGTTTTGTAAATTGGTAGTCAGCAGATATATTGTGAGGTATATTGGGAGCTACATACTGTGGTATATAATATAGGTATATAGGAATATAGGCATGCTGCAATACATTAGGTATGTATTAGGTTATAACAGGTACGGTATATACTAGGTTATAACAGGTATATATTAGTTGTGTAGTGTTAGGTATATATGGAGTGCTAGGTACATATAGTATATGTTATATGTATATGTTATATGTATATGTTATATATCAATATGTTATATGTATATGATACGTGTGTAAATATACACATGCGTTTTCTATTTCTATGCTATATATATATACATATGTTTAATATGTACGATATATAATAACATATATATATACATACACATATGTTTAATAAATTGGGTATAAACGTACACACGGTTTATATGTGTGGTAGGTGTGTAGGCGAATAGTATATGGTATATAGTGTCAGGTATGTAGGCATATATATATATATAATCATATATATATATATATGTATATGGTATATAGTGTTAGCTATATTGGTACGATATAAGCAATATATAGGTTGTATATAGGCATCAATGGTTTATATAGTATGTATGTATGTATATATATATATTCATATTAGGTTGTAAAGGTTGCGTATTTGGTATATTATATAGTCTTAGGTATATAGGTATGCTATCAGCAATAGGCTGCAAATAGGCATGCAATAGATGATAGTTTGCAGGTAATATGTAAGATAGTACAGTAGTTGGTACGTAGGGATCTTATTTTTTAAGCAGCATAGCAAGTACAACGAGTATCACAAAGCAAGATTAGATTGGTACGGGCATTGCTTGGGATCAGGAGGGTAGGTGCAGGTGAGGGGCAGGTCAAGGGGAGGGCAGGGTCGTAGTGTTTAATGTGGGGGGGTGTGTGGGGGGTTTACCCAACCCTTTGGGGGGAGGGACGGAGGACGGGACCATATGTATGTGTGTATGTGTATATATATATATGCTGCATAACTAACTATATCCAACTATGCATCTCTCGGAAAATGGTTAGGATTGACTGATTGACCCATGACATAGCCGTTCAAATGGGAAAAAATGGCTTCGTTTTCGGACAAACCCATATGAAAGGGGCAACTAGCTGGCTGTATGTAGATATTAATCGCAATGAAACAGAAACAAAGACTAGCCAACAATGCCAACAAAACCAAGTTCAGATTGAACATCAGGGAAACAATCTATAGTCTATAGTAAATGAGATATGGATAGATATGGCATGGTCGCAAGTCAAAACCCAACCCACGGTACTCACAACTTGCCTATCATCACTCTTAACGACATCCTATCATTCGTTTTCTTGGAGGGTACGCAAGATTAACCCCGTTACGACTGTCACAAGAGTTAGCTACAAGTTAGCTCCACTATTTACACATGTCCATGACAACATGAATGTCAAGTGCCACTTGCGTTGGTGATGCAGAGTAAGTGATGAACAACTCATTCAAACTAGGCAATACACCTTGCCAGGACATATTGTGCCGCAAGCCTCACTTCGGATATGACTGTGTAAAGTGTAATATGTTTTTCTGCAATGCAGGTAGGGCTCTGACAGGCTCTGACGCAATGGAGAAAATGGGGACCCATTTTGTAACATTTATGTCTTAAATGTCTTTTTCAGAAATCATGACACATGGTCTGAGTGGAATACCCCATATAGATCCATATAGTTGTAGTACTAACCCCCAATTGCTAAACATCTTTTTTCGCTGCGATCCCCCAGGGCCACTGAGAAGTTGACGATCTTTGACACGTTGAAACCGCGTGTATTCGCCCCGTTTTGTGCCAGCTGGGCCAGAGACGTTTAGGGCTCTGCGGCCCCCGGAGGCTCCCCAAAAACGCGGTATTTGGGTGTCGGAAGCTTGAGTATACCATGGTTATAACCCAAAATTGACATCAAACAATGGGGAAAATATGGGAAAATGATGATTAGCCACTGGTTTTATGGGGTTTCGCCGACTTTCAGGCAGTTTTCCCAGTTTTTCAGACAAGCCCATTTCGAAGCACCAGCAAGATCTGAACGTCGTCAGTATGTCCGGGTCGCCCAGGACAAGCGCCCATGCGATTGAACTAGCTTTGAATCAAGCATGCCTTTAAAGCTGATATTTAAGATTTCTTGTATGTATTATGATGTATACTTGATGTATTATGATGTATTATGATGTATTATGATGTATACTTGATGTATTGTGTTCTTCTACAAATCATTGATGTATATATGTAGCAAAGTTATCCCTCGGACCTGGTGATTTTTCGTCTCGCCCATCGCTGGTGAGACCGTCTCCTAGTCTTCTGGCACTTCCGACTTCAGCAGGGCTTTGAGCCCTTCAAAAATGATATAAATTCATCTGGTTGGTGGTTTTAACCATATATTAAAAAAACCAGATATACAAATATATATACACATCTATATATATATATATATATTAGCCCTTTAATTCATCTAGTATGGAAAATAAAACATGTTTGAAACCACCAACCAGTCATTAATATAGAATAGTTGTCAGAAGATGTCAGAAGCACCAGCTGATGCACTTACTCCGAATCTGAGTCTGAGCTGATATGTTTGATGATGGCGCAACGACATCAGTATCAGTTCTGGCCCATGAATCAATGGATTGGTTTAGTTGGGAAAATCTACAGGAAACCCATGGGTTTTTACATGTTTTTACCATCAAATTTGATGGGGTTTCCGGTTAAAATTTTCCCATCTTCCAATTCTATGAATGCATCCAGAAAGGGCAAGTGCCATTTCAATGCAGCTTTCTACAAAACTAAGCAGTGGATCTGTAGTGAAACCAGGATCCTTTCGTTCGTCAACATTTTTATTTTCATTGCGAAGAAAATGAAGCATATGACTCAGATGACCCTACGGTAGCATTTCCATAACATATCTGACATATCCATTTCTAATTTACTCATTTAACTTATAACCTATCAAATAGTTATAATCCATTTCTAATTTAATCATTTAACTTTATAATGTATCAAATAGTTATATATATATAGATATAATGATATATAAATCAACATCATTATCCAACCTATCCAGCCTGCCATCTCAGATGAAGCTGGAGGGTATTACCACTTGTGTCATATCAAATCTCCATTCTTCCTGGTGAATTTGGAACAAAAAAAACTCTTGTAGACTCCATTACAATCTCATTTCCATATAATAATCCTATCATGTGGTTGGGAAATTCTTAGTAGCTCCTTCGCTCCCGATTTTGTTTTTTGAGAATACGGATAAGCATAGCTTCGCACCGTTCCCTCCTAACCGCTGGATAGTCCCAGAAGTGGTTTTACAAAACAGTTGCAGTATATAAAAACAATGGTTTCTGTGGTTTTCTGTAACATTTCCCAGAAACCAATCCATTAAAATAGACATCTTGTGAATTTCAGTGGCTTCCATAGGATTCCATAAACCGTTGGTGCCATCGTGCCCTAACCGGTTCTGTTGGCCCCCTCATGGGTGGTGATTCACTTGGTGAGTCACAACCTCCAGCAGTAGACGATCTTACCTCCCCTTGGAAGGTCGGGGTGGGTTTGAGCTTTTGGCAAACTCTCAATCAAAACAATTGTTTTTTTCCTTTTTTTTGCAAATGGGTTTGCAATTATCAACCGTTTTTCCATGTTTTTCCTGGTAGAACTGAGGATTTAAGCAGCCAAAATGGGAACAATGCTGGGCCAACAGTTCCTGACCTAGGCATTTCTCTTGCCCCATTGCGGAAGAAGTGGCGGGAACAACAACCTAATGACCTAATCACATTTGGAGTACGGACCAATTTGGATAACAATTGTGCTACAGCAGTCCCTTGGGTCGAACTCGACTGCCTTGGCACCGACTGCTTTAACTCTGGATATTCAACATGGCAATCAAACACACCATTTCCAACACAGTACGCCGGTGTAAATGTATACAAAGGTAATTCATCTATAAACTTGATTTATACCATATAGAGATATACCATTTATAATTCATCTAGATGGGTAACGTATAGATACCATATGGAATCACCATGGGTCCCCAACGGCTACCCTGCCACGGGTGTGTCCTGAGAAGTCTTATGCATAGGACCTTGTTTACATCATGTTGTGCTGAGTACCATCCGATCATGTAACCTGGCTATGCAACATCCCATTCTCAACAGGTAAATCCATCCATAAATTATCTACTTGCTGATCTGGTTGGTGGTTTCAACTCTACCCCTCTGAAAAATGATGGACTTCGTCAGTTGGGATGATGACATTCCCAATATATGGCAGTGTGTCAAAACCTTGTACCCCTGGTGAACATCAAAATAGCTGGTAAATGGATGTTCATCCCACTAAAAATGTATCTATAGGTATTGATCCATAGCCATATGGAAAGTCATAAAAGTCCATGGTTCCAAACCACCAACCAGATGTTTTTCCATTGGCAGTACCTGAAGCAAAGACCCCCACCTCGGCAACAAAGGCGCGTCATTTCCGTCATTTCCACTTTGCGCTCATGTCAGCTGGACAGTCTGGGCAAGGAATTCCCAGCGGCTGCCCTAGTGATACCATGTGATACCTATCACTGTGAGGTTGTTGTCAGGTTGCTATACTTGTACTAGATTTTGTCCGAAATTCAACAGCAATGAACTTAAACGTCAACCCTTAAAACACATGTGAGGCTGGAGATGATGTCTATATTATGGAAACATCTGCATACGTTCAAAGCCTAGTACCCTGCTGTTCACATGGAAATAGCTTTGACTCTGGACCCATCTCGGCAAATTGCAATAATTCCTCATACTTGAAGCACAAAAAAACACCCCCGAAAAGGATGCCGAACAGTGTGAAAGCAGGATGTTCGATGATATTTGCCAACCATGTTCCCAGGTTTCCCATTTTCTATATACCTTCTGGTAATTTATCAATATTTATCATAGCTATGGCAGCTGACAGCTATGGGCCATTAGCAAAACGGCGGCTCCCCTCACCTGCACCTGTGGAGGACTTGGATGCAAACGATCAGCCACTCCTGGGCAGATGAACAATGAGTGAAGTACAGTTTTCTTTCGGACACGACGAATTCCCTTCGACATCCCCCAAGTATGTTGTTGATTATATATATATATATACATAATATATATATACATAATATATATATATATATATACATAATATATATATACATAATATATATATACATAATATAATATATATATACAGTAATTATATATATATAATATTATATAATGAACATTCCATGAACAATCCCACTAATATCATGAATATCCCATGAATATCTCAATTTTCTTCGGTAGATGATCCCATTTCACTCCTCTCATCCAGCCACGTGCCCCGCCTCTCATGATCTCAATGAGCAAGGACCTGTCCAATTGCTCCAGCGCAGGCTGTTGACCTGAGATACGATGGCAACACCCTTTTTTTACAGCGCAACAGTGGAATAAAATTCCAACAGAAATTGGGATTTCATAGGAATTTATCCAAATTTGATTTCATAGAATTTTATCCAAATTTATCCGAATTTATCCAAATTTCATTCAACGGGATTTCACCAACAAACGTACAGTAGGAGGATTTCACCAAGGAAAAATCATGGATTTGGTTAAAATTAGGGTGCCAAGGGCCAAACGACAAACAAGTGCTCATTTTCAGTATAAAAGAGACATCCAATTTTGATCAATTTTTGAATCCTTTAATTTTGACCCAAAGTTAAATGGGGTTCACCAGTAATGTAACCAGCTTTTGTTTGCTCTTGACTCACGCACAATTGTTGAGTTTACCAGCAAACATGGTCATGATGGTCACCATGATCAGCATGGTCAGCTCTCTAAATTTCTAGCCAATATTCCTCCCATATGGGGATGGGTCAAAACCCTGGTACCGTGCCGTGAACCCCAAAATAGCTGGGATTGATGGATGTTCATCCCACTAAAAATGTGTCTATACCCATATTCCAGCCAGCTATGTGCATCTAGGCACAAACTGTGTGGAAGTTGGAGATGATGAAATCCAGGGCCATGCTTCGAACAGCCTGGCAGCTGGTCATGGCGGGATGAGCTTTCCTAAAATGGGGGTACACCCAAAAATCATCCATTTTAAGAGGATTTTCCATTAGCCATCCCATTCGGGGATCCACCATTTATAGAACCCCCCATTCATTTTATCCTTTTTTCAAGCAAGGCACATGTGCATCCGCAGTTTGAGACCAAGCTACGAATGTTGAGAAGCCAGCGTCTGACTGGTCACCCGGATGGTTTTGAAGCCTTCAGACTCATCTTCTGCACATCCAGCCATGCCTATATACATCATCAAACCACCTACTAAAACAATCTCAAGCATGAGATCTACATGATTACTTCTTGAAGATCCAAAAAGGCTGCATACATTAGCAGTCCCCGCTTGCCTACAACCTGCTGTTTGATAAAATCAATTCGAGAAACTGGGCAGCGAAGGCAATTGGTCCCATGAGAAAACATTGAACACCACATTTACTGGTTAAGATTAAACATGCAGCTTGCGGACCCAAGCTAGTTGTCAATTTTCAGCCAAGAAGTAGTCAGTTGGGCCGCCGTCATGTTTGAAACCACCAACCAGTCTTGAAAACTACCACCAGCTTCAGGACTTCAAGATCCAGAAAACTATGTACGGTAAACCCTTTAAGAACCTTCAACAAATCCCCAAGGTCGTCTTGGGTCGAACAGCTGTTTCCAAGCTCTCAGGTCGCTAAATGGGTCTATCTGAAAAACAACATCAAATCGGGTACCGGGTACCTTTTAAAAATGCGTTGTATTTTTTGTTTTCGTATTTTTTCTGTTTGACAAAATTAAACAACCTGGGGATGGGTCAAAACCCTGGTACCTAGTGAACCCCAAAATAGCTGGGATTGATGGATGTTCATCCCACTAAAAATGTATCTATAGGTATTGACCCATACCCACCCATTTTTCCAATTAACATCACCAATTGGATACACCACAAAAATTATGTGTCCCCATGGCCTGAGTGCCCTCCACGTCCAGCCGACTGGATGCTTCAAAGAGCTGCAAGACGTGGGTCTGCGCGCCAAAATGACAGCCAAAATGACCGCCAAAATGACATGAATCAATGACCGGAGTGGGAGAAGTTTGGGGCTTGTCATTGGTTTCTCGTGAAATAGGAGGTTCTGAGTTCTGAACCTGGTTTATTGGGGCTTGTTAAAGCCCATGGGGATACCAATCAGCGAGTATAATGGGGATACGAACTTTCCATGGCTCATATCCTTCGTGCAGCTTGTCGCAGCTCACTTCAGCCATCATGGATTCAGCTTAATTGTGATCGCAGAAATGATAGATCTTATCCATACACCCCAATCATTGAGAGTTCTACCCCATTTTGAAGAATCAGTTATGTCTCGAATTTTGCCCTAGCTTTGGAGCTTCATTGACCGAAATCCGCCGAATCCCCAACGCCGGATTCGGTGCCTCGTTAAAAGAGTCCTTGATGCACAATTCGCAAAAATGCTTCAGACCTGGAGATAGATGCTAGGAATGACAAGGATGGTGAGATGTCTATCTTGATGGGAACTTGTTTTTCTGAACATCTTCACAGGAAACGCTGGAAACCAAGGATTTTCCAACTTTTCCCAAGAAAACCCATCCATTTATAAAGTGAGAGATGATAGGTGAAGTTCGGATTCACTGATGCAAACTGATGCAGTTTGGATTTCTAGAACTGGACGATAAGGCGGAACCGAAGCACTGGTAGGACTGGTAGGATAGCTGGTTGTGTCTGGTCAAATAAGCCGCAAAATAGCAGTAGCATCAAATACCATTAAATACCATTCAATCTTATACGATCAAATGCCATGAAACTATGAAATACTATTAAATATCATTGAATAGCAGCCAGCAAGGGTTGGAGAATTGACACTTCGATCATCCACTGCAGCCAGCGAGCGGTGGTTCGTCAGGCCATAGAATGATGAGGCATCAACCTGCGTCGGCGGCGTCCCAATGGGGAGCTCTCCAATGTATAATTCAAGTAGTAAATGCAGAGATCATCAATCATTTTATGTCTAAGGACAGAGGAGCAACTTATGCCAACTGTATTATATATCTGCATATATATATATGTTTAGACTTTGAATGCGTTGAATATATTGAATATATTTCAACACCTTGGTCTCCTAACATCAACAGCCAGGCGGTCTTCTGGGCTTTTATGTCTTAGGGCAGGGGGTCAAAAGCCTGGCTCCTGGATTCCCTTGGTCAACATCAACATTCCCCCACCATACCTGCGGGGTGTCTTGTCTCCTCCTTGTCGCAGAACCATCTGTTTCGCACACCCATATTAATGTGTGATGGTCAAAAAATGGCACAATATGGATATATGATATATGTATATAAACATAGATATATAATGATATGTTGATATATAATTATATATATATACATACTGGCTGGTGGTATACCTACCCCTCTGAAAAATATGAGTTCGTCAGTTGGGATGATTCTTCTCAATATATGGAAAGTCATAAAAGTCATGTTCCAAACCACCAATCAGATGTTTTTCCAGTTTTATAGTTTAATATAGTTTATATACTCATCATATCCCAATTTTGCATGATTCAATCATGATCTTCCCCATTTTTAGTGATGGGTTATGGTATGTTATGGTCATCCCACCATCACTTAGGGATTCCTGACTCATCCGGGACCATCTCCCGTCTGAGATGCCCCACCAGGTACATGGCAGTGTGAGGTGCCAATATGCCTCGCTGCACCAAACTGCTCATGCAGAAGATATGCACCAAACATATCCAAAAAATGGGATTTAAGGGGATTTAATGGGATTTTATAGGGATTTAATGGGATTTTATAGGGATATACCCTCTGGTAAACTAACATAGCTATTCAATCTATTAACAATGGCCATTTAGTTCGTTAATTTACCCCCTAAACATGGTGATTTCCATTGTTAGCTTCAGGCTTCTCGGTTGCTCGGTCACCAGGTGTCAGAACACCCTCGATGTGGGCGGCGATACCGTAAACTTCTGAAAGATGGTCTCACATTTTTCAATTCCCCATCATTCCACCAGATTCTAACCACCCTCAATATCCGAATCATATTATCGAATCATCCTAAGCCTCGTCGATATCCGAATCACCCTCCTTTCAAGCATCTGGATGAATCATCCCACTGGTGACCCACAAAATGTGAGCTTTCTGTTGTCGAACCCAAGAGTCCAAGAGACGTGGAACCACGACGGGTTGGTTCATACTGATTCCATAGGTTGATTCATGTTGGAGTCGTGACAGTTAGAGTTTTCCATATCGTTTAATGCCCTGGTATACCAATATTATATATTCAACAATATTCAACTATCATTCAAGAGAGGAGAACAAACGCCTGGCCACGAATTCATCAAGTGGTCCATTAAGTGCGGGTCAAGATTGGATTGTTCAAACATACTATAGGATAGCCAATTACAACATGACGAAAATGTGTGGGTCCCAGGGTCCCAGAGTGTACATGTTTGACCCATGCCCTCAGACGCTTGAAAGCATCCTTTCTTTGGTCAAAATCTCATATAGTACCGTGGCTCGAGGTCCTGCCAAGCATTTATTTTTTCCAAAAATAGGTGATTTGCATTGATTTGCCCCAAAATTGCAATCTCAATGGCCAAGATGCAACCGCATTGAAACTTCAAGGTGCTTTAAAAACTCCCAAAAACCATGGAAATTTTACCTCTGTTTCCCAGTTGAAGTCTCCAGTCAGCCCAGCACCCGTTCCGGGGCTCCGAGCGTAGGATTTCGTCTCCTGCGTAGAGGAAGTGAAGTAACGCTCGAAACCTGGCTCACGAGCCGTCCACGGGTTGAGTATAGGGCACACGATGAACACATTCTGTAGCTCCAACGCATTTCTGGCAAAAATGGCGAAGGTATTGAAACATTCATATTTACGAACCATTTTGAACATGAGGAATTTTTACATGGCTAGCTTAATTCCTATTTCAGCTGATTAGTATATATATATTATATCCCTATCCTGTTGGTTTACCCCTATTGTTGCTATTGTTGATGGCAGAAACACCATATGTTGTTGCTTAAACTCGTTTTTGATGGTTAAATCCATATCCACCCAAGGCTTGAAGGTGAAATAGTGATCAACTCTCCAAATTGGGACTTGCCCCTTTAATACATTGGTTTAGGAACGTCATGCGCGTTGACATTAAATCCATATTGTAGCCATCCAGGATGCTATTTCGATGATCTATCGACCTTTTGGAGTTGCTGTAACTGTTGGATATCATTCATGACCAACATTGACCAACTATTGGACTATTGCTAGTGATCGTTTTATCCATATGAACTAGTAACCCATCATATCCCTATTCAATCCTCCGTGTTCCAGTGATCTTCCCCTGGATAATCCAATGGATTGGTTGATTTATCCCAACAAGTAGCATTATAAATGATTCATTACTTATTATTATATAACTATTATTAGCATTTCTCAGCTATTATTAACTATTATGAGCTATTATTAACTATTATGAGCTGTTATAACTAATTATTCTTAGCTATTATTAACTATTATTACCTCATTATTCTTATTAAATTCAGTCGCTTTATCCCCATTGAATCACCCTTTCTGTTCCAGTGATATGACCAATGGGACTTCATCCAAGTAGCTCTTCCGCAGTCATGGCCCAGGATGCATCGATCACCAAACGTCCTTCCTGCCAGGACATGCCAGGGATGCTGCGCAAGCTGATTGCCTGCAGTACATGTTTACAAAAAGCTATGGAATTTCCATGAAATTCGTAGGACATGGTCTACAATATCGGTTGATCTTCATGGATTTTCAATATCATAGGTTGAAAAAAACTTGAGGGTAGCTATGGCGTTTCAACCTAACATGTGGCTATGGCGAACCAACATGGGGTAGCTATCAAGCCACGAAATTGTCATTGTCTGGATTAAACCATCCATTTTTGGGCGGTACATATTTGTGAGCCATACCTACGAGGAGATTCTAGCTGCAAGACACAACACGATATCACGAGGAAACACCAGGGAAATTGACAAAAGAACTGTGGATAGAACATGATAGAACCAACAACAAAACGGAGTCATTGTCAAAACTCTGGGGGTTAACCCATCCGTGAAAAATCAGGGCATCGCAATCATAGATAATATTGCTCTTAAGGAACTGCTATCCACCATGATCGATTTGTAGAACAAATTCATCGGTTTCGGTTGAAGGAACAGGTGCAATGTTTGACATATGAGTGGCGGCAGTTGTTTGAGGTTACTGCAAAAGGGGAGAAGGACCTACCACATTTTCCATTCCCTGACTTATTTTTTAAATGCCGCATTGGTTTTGGTGTTTTCCATATAAGATAATTTTTCAACTTTGACCTACCTCATTTGTTCAGGCGGGCGGACCAACCTAGTTTTGAACCTCATTTTGGGTTTAAACCGAACGTATATATTTCCACCGGAAGACTACTATACATTTCAGCAAATAAAGCCATTGCTCATACACATTTCATTCGATGCCTACAGCATGCTCTATAGATGATAATCTATGTATATAACACATATATATATATATATATTTGTATGATGTATAATCTCTCTCTCTCTCTATATATATATATATTATACAGATGAAAATCCATGAAGTCCCTGTCTAAAAGGGCCGCAGCACCTAATCAACAGCCAAATGACATCCCTTTTGGGTGTAGACCATCCCTGATTGGAACTGACATCACCAGTGATTTCAGACATCACTGCATGAATCCCATGGCAAATCTTTGCAAACAAATCAAATCCAATGATATTCATAAATAATCATACATATATAATATATATATATATAGCATCTAAATATTGGATTCATATTTGGATTTATCATAGTTTCTGTTTTGAACAGTGGTTGTTCTTCACCCTGCCAGCGTCGCAGATGTCCCGGCCCGGTCACTCCTGTGATTCCTGCATTCCGCTGGTCAAGATACAAGTCTCAAAGTACCTCTGGGGGGAACAGCTCAGGGGTTGGCTGGCTACTGAAGTTCGTGCAGGGTTTTCCGATATTGCATAAACAGTTGAACATCACTTTAAACCAGGGTCCCTTTTCGAAAAAAAAACGCACACACTGGTGACACACACACTCCGGCGCTATCGGTATGCATGATCGGGGCCTAAACCAACATTGGATCACCATCCCATCCCAGTTTCTTTCATCGCCAAGGTTTGTCATCCCATCCCCGCAAGATCCAGTTTTTTGTGACGAGCCAAAAAACTACCAGCGTTTTTTACCCAAAAATCAAAAGTGGCAAAGCTGACAGTCATCCCCGAGCTAAAAAAACGAATGGAAGTCGCTAACGAAAATCCCATGGTTTCACCGGAGGGTAACCCCCCAAATCTCTCCCAACTTCGCCACTGCCCTTGGCATCGATATTTTTCTCCGCAGTTCTGGAGGCGCGCAGCCTCCTGGCTTTCACCGCCAGACCTGTTTCCATTGGAAACCTCCTCTGGGAGTCCTTGGTCCTTGGTCCTTGGATACACCAAAAAATTGGAGTGAAAAAAATGCTTAAAAATGGCAAAATCTGTGTTTTTTTTGCTGAATTTAATCCATTCAAAATCATACCCACATGGACAGCATGAAAAACAGCTCACAAGATACAACATCTCTTGACATATGATACAACTCCGTGCATGTTTGAAAGATCATAGAACTGCCATTTTCTACTAGTATTCTAGAGGCAACATTCCCATATTCAGAAAATCTTCGCATACCATGTTTTCATCGTACTCCAGACCTGGGTTTTGGTATGTTACTTTGATAGGCATTTCAGCTCAATCTGGAGGGAACAGTTGGCCCACGGCGAATCCACTGAATGCCCCTCCACAGCTTTCTATCCCCTATGTCGTTCCAAAGCAGCTGTGGACGTTGAATGAATTGAAGGCTGCTTTGATAAGGAAGTTTCCTCATTTGTCTACCGAAGAAGGACAGGGTTGTCAAAGGTAACGTTTTTAAAGGTTGGCTGAGTAAAAATTAGCAAGTTTCTTCCCCGGGACCTCACCCAAGGTGAACTCGGAAAAATAGAACCCACTGGTGTGCCCCTGGAAGTTTGGGCTGGCTTTGGGATTGGAATTTTGGTTCTGGCCCCGAAATTTCCCTATGTCGTCTCTATACCAGCCACGCATACTCGGAATTCTTCGCATTCCACAAATTCTTCGCACTCCAGCGAGGGCATCGCACTCCACAGCTAGGGACGTACACATACTGTAAAATCCACGCACTCTGCAAGATCTTCGCACTCCATAAAATCTTCGTACTCGGCGATGTTCTCTTTTTTTCTGTTTTTTTTTGTTTTTTTTTGGGCTAAAATCGCCTGGAATCACGTTTTCTGGAATATGGGCAAGGTAGCGGTTTCGCGTGAGACGTCTGTAGTTTCACATACTATCGCATTCCAGGCCATTTTGGCCAAAAATGACCAAACATAAAAACAAAATAAAAAAAAAAGCTCAGCAGGGTGAAATGTGATAATTTTCTGGTATATGATGGAAAAAACTGGTGTTGGATCCATGGGGAAGGTCGAAGGGGGCCACGCATACTGTTTTATTTTCGCATTCCAGAAAATTAGCGCACTCCAGGGGTGGCATCGTACTCTATCGGTGGAATTATTTTGCACGGAAAACAGGATCGTCGATGATTTGTGTTCCCAGATCCTGTTGTGCAGAGCTCTTTGCGGGGCCACAAAGATGTCAAGAAAGATGGGGATGGCGCTGCTGATGAAAGGCCAGCCAAGCGTGCCAGAACATAAGCTTAAAGCTTATGAATTGGGTTTTGAGATCCTGAAAAGTGTAGATGACAAATTCCCATAAGAACATTATTAATCCATTTTTGGAAAGCTCAACATTTTAATTATGACATTTCCAGAAATTGTTGAAAGTAAGGATCTTCTTTGGGGAAGAACATGTGCAGTCGACAACGTACGTGCCAGAAGAAAAGGAGTACTTGGCAAACTGTATGAAATACAAATTTCACCTGAAAGGGGTCTTCGCAATTCCCTGAAATTTCCCAGCTATTTTGGCATGGAATATGTTCGGCCCTGGAATATGGGCAAGAAATTGCTAGAAGTATTATCCGTTCTATCACTAAACCACTCCACCAAAAAACCTCAAGGTCTGTCTGACAATCAGCTTGACTTCGGCCGCATCTCACTTGATCTTCGGATAGAAATACTGGGAGTGGTTGGTAGCCTCTGCGGTGATTCCACACTGAGCCACTGAGCCCCTTGGAAGTCGGGGACTGGACTGGTCAAACTAATATTTATAGATCATTTCCTATCATTTCCTTAGCAAATCATGGATTTTTCGTAGATTTTCCATTGGTTTTCCTTTGTTCTCGGGTAAGGCCTAGAACTGGGACTGGGAAACTGGACAGATTTGGAGCACAGCTTCTCGGGGTCAGTCCGTACCGCCGCACCTCGTGGAAGTAGTAGATCTTCCTGGGACAGTGGATATGGATGCATACCTTTTAGTATGTATTCGTAGTATATGGGATGTGGTATATATATATGTATATATATATAATATGTGGTGTATAATATAAACCACGCAGTATATAGATATATACGCAGTATATACACATGTGTGATGCACACACACGCACACACACACACACATATATATACACATATATAATGTATTAGTGCACTTGGCATGCAAAACTGGAAGCTTCTATCTTCAACTTATCTCGGCCTTTCTCTGTGAGATACAACTAGATAAACGAAATATACCGGGTAAATATCAGTTGATGTGAAGAGCTTACCATCAGCAGTGCCAAGCTTCCCATTGCTCTTCGAGACATGCTGTGTCCAACCTGCGCTGCCAGGCCACTGGCCCCCGAAGGATTCACCCGAGAGAGTCACCCACCATCCTCCTAAAAAAAGCTGGTTTCAAAGAAAAATGGAGGATTACCCTCTGGTAAACTAACATAACTATGGAAAATCACCATTTTCAATAGGTAAATCCACTATAAATTGTCATTTTCAATAGCTATGTTAAATTACCAGAGGGTAATCCATGAACATCTCAATAATCCTTGAACATTCCAATATTCTCCCAGGCTTCAAAGTCACAATAGTGAGTTTCTCCCATAGGATGGAACCAGGACCACAGGACTAGATCTTTTTTTGGAGACCCGTGGTTTCCGCAGGTGATGTGGTAAACCATGGTGTTTACCATGGTTTACCATGGTAAACCATGGTAAACCCCAAACCATAAACCCTAAACCCAACTGGTTTTCTGGCAGAACCTTGGTCCCCCGGATTTCTCAGAGAATCTTGGGAAACTCTGAACAAATCCACGTTTGTTCATCATGTTTTTGTCTCTATAGAAGGCAGGCCATTTTATGGGTCAATCCACCATTTTATTGGCAGATCCATATCATAATCATATATATATATATACACACTGATATAACATGATCATATTGCTGGTTACATGCGCTATCATGATCCATTACAATATAATTCTATATCCAGATCATATCGCCTTTTTATGTGGATCCATATGATCATTATTGATTGTTTATGATCGTTGTAGTGTTAATGATCATTATATCTCATCATACAATAAACACAATTATCATTATTATAGACATATATAGATGGTTATTATCCATTATCTCGCTCAATGATCCATCATTTTCCATTATAATCCATTAATTATGTTCATTACCAATCCATTATGATCATTATTATCCATAATCTTCAACTCTGATAATAATCTCCATTTGTTATTACATACCATTATTCTTATCCATTATTGTTGTTATCCATAATCCAACAATCCCATTATAATCCATTAATTACGATAATCATCATATACCCTCTGGTAATTTAACATAGCTATTGAAAATGGACCATTTATGGTGGATTTACCCATGAAAAATTGTGATTTTCCATAGTTATGTTAGTTTACCAAAGGGTATCCAGTCTTTCATATCCCATCATCACATCCACATCGCTCCTGGCGGAAGTCCCGACGAGTTCAGCGGCTCCACTGGTGGCGCCATGGCTGGCGGCGGCTCTTCTGTGGGCAGCTTGAAGGAGGCTTTCTGGGTCTCCTGGTGATGGCTCCATCGGTTGAGGAAACCATCCGTTTTTACCGAATTTTTACGAAGTGAACTATGTGAACTATGGGAATTCCGATGTTTCCGGATATTTTGCCCGCCCTTCAGAACCAATTTGTTTTTTTTCATGAGTCAATCGATGAAATTTGGGTTCCAGAATCTGGAAGTCATTAAGCGATGGTCAGTTGGCGGCAGTCTTCAAACGCAGAAATAGAAAGTACTAATGAAAGTACATTGGAGCACTGGTATTCACTGGTACTGGTAGGGTTTCTAATCGGCTTTGCTGTCACATGGCAAGCGATGGACCTACTTCAAATGGCAAAATGATGCATCAAAATTAAAGTACAAGCACTTAAAAAGCAGGTCGGGCTTGGTTTCCCCGTGTCCACTCAAGAGGGGACCAATCTTAGGAGGTCACAGTGAGGCGGTCGTGAAATGCAAGAACTGTTGCGAACGTTGTAGTTCGCTATATGGCGAACTACATGGTTTTGCAACATGTCATACATACATATGTAGCACAGTATATATAATAACCATTTAAGTTAGGTTTCTGTATGGACCTTTAGATCTTTTCTCCTATTTCTACTAGTACTATCTCAGAACACAAAAGAAACTCTATGGGCCATTTGTCGCAATAGTGGGTACATCCGCCAGTGTAGAAACCAACCACAGTTACTTTTCGGCGTCTGAACGTTGAGAGTTGACGGAACAGAACCCAATTCGATGCTGGTCATTCGATGCCAGCAACCTAGAATCACAGCCCACAGCTGAACAGAATCATAGCATGACTGTATATACATATATACATATATACAATATACAATACAATACAATACTACACTACACTACACTACACTATACTATACTATACTATATATAGTATGATATGATATGATACGATACGATATGATATGATATGATACAGTATAATATAATGTAATATAATATGATTTAATACAATATAATATTATAATATAAAAATATAATGTAATATATATACTAATATATAATAATATACAATAATATACTACAATATGATATACTGTACTATATTATACTATGATGTAAATGAACATGATATAATATTATGCACTGCAATATGATATAATATAACAACATATAATTTTATATAATATAATATAATATGATATGATATGATACAATATAATATGTGATACAACATAATATAGTATAATACAATATAATATAATATGTGATATAATATAGTATGATATAATATAATATAACCTGATATGATATAATATATTACAATGTAATATAAGTACAATTATATGTATATATAGATACAGTAAATCATACTGGTATGACATTGGACAGCTGGGTCCTTGTTCCAGTAGTAGACCTTGCCGTCTTTGCGAGACTTGACCCTGATCCACCTTGGGCTATGATCTCAGAGAATCTCTCACCAACTCCATGCATGGATACTCAACACCACCAAGGTATTTGGATGGGATTTCTCAATATGTCCAATGAATTCCAAACATTTCAAATATCCTGTAAATAAGCTCTTCTAATATCGAGTACTTGGATTTCTAAGTTGCAAGAGCCACCACAGCGCAGCGATTCCTTTCTGAGTCGTCCACGGAGCAGGTATAGGGGGAAGATCACCAAATTCGTCCTGTCGGCAGAACGGGTGGCGTTTTGAAGCCCTCCTAATAGATGATTTAAAAACCATAAATGCTTGAAATCAGCAACCAGTCAGCAAGTTGGGTATACTTGGGACCGGTCAAAGACGGCACAGGAATTTCCCCTTAAAACTTACATTTATAGGGAATATCCCATTGCCATCATTGATTACCGTAGGTTATCCAAAACGGTGGGACAGCCCGGCACTGGATTCCGAAGAGAAGGACGAACGGAACAACCTTTAGGGGGGTCAACACCTGAAACATACACCCCGAAAACGAACATGAAACCCAATCTTATCAATTTCCGTCAGAAAATCTTCCAACCACCATCCTTGGGATTCTTCTTTGTTTTCCAGCAGGCCACAACACCCGTATTGGCCTCCTGTTCCGCTTCCCAATCTCGCACAGTCTTGGCTTTCCTCAGGGCGGATTCCAGCTCTGGGCGAGGATTCTCATAAAAAAACATACTCCATAGTGTGATTCCTCTCAAGCACCAAACCGTTTTCCCAAGCATATGGGGGGTTCTTAAGTCAAGGGGGATCCCCAAGTCACGATGTTTGTTTCAATACTATGTCATGGCCTAATGACTTGGATGATTTGGGGGTAGCACCATTTTAGGAAACCACCATATCATGGTCCGTTGCGTTTCACGCATTGTTTTGGGAGTTACTCCAGTCGAGTTTATCCCACCAGGCTGATCGGTTAACCGCACCAAAAAAATGTTGACCCTCCAAAATCTTGCGTTTATTCATGTTTATTCAATGCTTCCTACTAAGTCAAAAAATCAGCTCACCTTCCATTCACAACCCAGAAGATATCGACTCGGCCTGGCCGCCCTCAGGTTTCCATGAGGTTTCCCAGTCAACTCTTCCAACATATGTCACTCCTTTTACCCACTTCTGATCGCGGTCGAACCAGCAAAATGTCCTCAAATTGGAGATACCGTACAGTAGGATGCTGTATTAGTAGCCACTTCAGCCGTTCTTTTTCCCATATGATTAGTGAAATTTTGTGAACACCGTGGAGGGCGCAACGCCGCCCCTCTTTCTCCATCCCTCTTTCGTCAAGAAACGCTGGCGAACTTTCTAAGGCTGGAGCCTCCTGGCCAGAAGCCACCAAAGAACATGGGCTATATAGGCTATAGGCTATAATAGGGATATAATGGGGATATAATGGGCTATAATTTGGGGAATATAATTACATGGGCTATAATGGGATATAATTGGGATTTGGGGAATATACAGTAACACCATGTCACAGCCATCAGAATCATAATGATGTTTTGAACTTGTTTCAATCATGGGATTTGGAGCGCATACATGGGAACTTATCACCCAACAAGATATAATATGAAATGATCAATCAACGGATTGGTTTAGTTGGGAAGATCTATATACAGGAAACCATGGCAGGTTTACCCATCAAGGGGCGGTATCCTGCAAACAAATAACTTCAACCATTTCCAGGAATCAAATAACAAAGGGGGGTGCGGTGGTAAACCATGGGATTTACATGCATTTACCGTCATTTTATTGGGATTTAACCATCGAAGAACCATGGAAATGGGTTGGTTTGAAATGGTGGATATCCCAATGTATGGCAATTGTGAACGGAGAAATGATGATAACGCATGGGATTTGGGTGTATTTTTTTGAGACAGTTCCATATCAAAGTCATGCACATTTACCACTCTCTCTCTCTATATATAATCACATATACATATACATATACAATATATACGTAATATATATATATATATTACGTATATATTTATATTCTAATTACGTCGGCTTCTATCTATCTATCTATCTATCTATATATATATCATTATATATCTATCTGTATCGCTCCGTGATGAACACCGCCAGCACCAGTAATTCTTTAATTCTTGGGCAAGGGTGGTCTGTCGTGAAGCCGCAGCAGGTTTTTTAGCCTCTGAGTTTTAGCCCATTTTCCAAACGATTCAACCATGGCTACACCATACTACACCCTTTTCATGCAATGTTTGACCCATAAACCTAAAAATTGCCAGGTCAAACCAAGCTTCACAACTAGTTTCTAAGTCATTGATGTGCATTTGGGTGCGTCTGAAATTAATAGATACTCTAAAACGACACTTTTAATTGGAACAATATGGCAAAATGATGACCAATCATCAAACTTCATCCAAAACCATTGACATAATCGAGCTCCCAATGGTGCTTCCCCCCAAACGCCGACCTGACCTTAGCCCGGGCAGTGGGAGCCGTCCCAGCCGGCGCAGTGTCTTGGGTCAAGTACCAGGCATCTGGAGCCTGGTGTGATCATCTATCTATCTATCTATCTATATACATATCTATATATATATAATATACACATGGGTTATATATGGGCTGGTAAAACCACCTACTACTAGGATTTCTCCAAGCCATTTGAGGTAAATTGATAGCAACAAAGGGGGGAACATTGGTAATTTCACTTTTTTATCCTGCCATTTTCTCTTCCTTGTAGGGTGTTGGCAGCAACCCTGATGAGGAATACCGGGATACCGTTTCCTGGCTGAGCTTGGTCTATCTTATTTGGTCTATTGTGTTTGGCATGATCGTAAATCCAAATTAGATACTTCCTGTATATATATATATATGTATGTATATAAATAAGTATATATAATTAAGTATGCATATATATATATGATATATATATATATATGTATGTATACACATTATATCGATATTGTTTTTGGTATATTCCGTGCTTGGTGTCAACATCCATTTTTTTTGAACTCGCCTCACCAAAACAGAGCACGCCTTTGATGCTGGTGACCTCGGCGAGCTCCCGAAACTGGTCATCAAACATAGCCAGTTTTGATGGGATTTAAATCACGATTTAAATGGTGATTTAATGAAGAGTGGTGGGATCGTTTTAATGGTTTTATGGGATTTAATGGGATAGAAGTGGTGATTTAATTTTGTGTGGAATATCATGGGATGTAATGGTGATACACTCTGGAAAACTAACAGTTTGCTATGGAAAACCATCATTTTCGAAATCATCTACAAGTGGTGGATTCTCCATATCTATGTTGGTTTAGTGGATGCCATGAACCAATTGGGAAATGATGACAATAAACCAGTTAATCATCACATGGGATAGTGAGACATGATCTGAACAAATGGGATACCCCAATAAACCATCTGCATCATGCACCCCTATCATTCCAGCGACGTCGCGGCGTGAGGTCGTATAATGTATCCAGATTCTTACCCACTATACCACCATTTTGTCCCATTCCCCATAAAGGTTGGTTAAATTTCCATAGCTATGGAATTTGGGCAAAGATTTCAGTATTGACCACAGATTTTCACGAAATCCATGGATATTGGTAAATATTGTAGAATAGTGATCTCATGACTTCCATGAAGATTGTCTTGCATTGTACAATTCCATCATGGTAATGCACTTCCAACAACCTAATTCAGTGAAGCCGGCTCTTATCCTGATGTGTGCTTGACTCATCTTAAAATATCTTCAATCAAAATAGAATCACGAAACTCCAACCATAGTGTTCTGGTCCATCTATGGGAATATGGGAAAAT
>CAMXCT020006702.1:166216-173716 GCA_947184155.2 Cladocopium goreaui | reverse complement strand
GCTCAAGATGGCCCAAAATGGGTGCAACAGAGGCCCAGCACGCGCCAGCATAGGCCCAACATGGGCCCAAAATGGCCCGACATGCCTCATAGGCCCAACATGGACCCAAAATCGCCCAACATGGCAACATAGGCCCAACATCGGCCCAGGCCCAACACAGAGCCAACATGGGCCCAACATACTCCCAACATGCGCCCTACAAAGGCTCAACATAGAACATACATGGTATTATTGGAGCTAATACTCCGGTGCGGGCGGTTGTTGTCGCAAAGCGGCCAGAATATGTTTCTGAGCTCTTTTGGATCTGAAACCTGTAGTATACCTAGAATGAAGTTTGATCAAACCGGTAGAAAAGTCAAAGACCTTTGAGCGTTCGCCTCTACAGAATTGTTTCTTTGTCCGGAAACTGTAGCAGTTTGAGTTACACATAGAAATTCACCACTTGTAGATCATGTCTTAGGGTTTCACCAAGGATTTTAATGACTGCGTCTTAAAATCAGCTACCCCTGATTCCAATCAACTATCATCATTTTCCTTTGCAGCGTGGCAGTATTGGATTCTTTTAGGATACGCCGCCTTTTTTGAACAAACCCAAAATATCAAAATCATGTATTGGTGACCATATGTAATTATATATATATACATGTATATATATATATATATTTACATATGTATATATCTATATATTTACATATGTGTATATATATATACGTATATATATTTACATATATATGTATATGTAAATACGTATATATATATATTTACATATATGTTTATTTACATATATATATATTAAACTGTATGTATGTATGTATGTATGTATGTATAAATATTCACATAAATCCCATTATACCTTCAATAAATCACCATGAAAAGGTTGTTTCAGTTAATTTTAGCCCATGTTTAGTGGTTAAATCAGGTAATCAGACGAATTAATAAACACGTTCAATCAGTTAATCAAAAAAATCTGATTAAATCAGTAAACTCGTTAAATCAGTTAAATGAGTGAAAAGCACTTAAGCCACTTAAATCAGTAAACCAGTTAAATCAACAACATCAGTTAAATCAAATCCCAATTATTCCTGGGGAATCCTGGGGATAAGGTTGCCTCCCCCGTGGCAGACATCAAACATTGCATAACGGACACCTCGCCAGTGGCGGTGATGCAAAGGTCAATCTGATTCCAGAGGTCTTTCCTGCGGCAAACTGCGACATGGAAAACAAAAAAAGGTCAAACCATAGGCCCTAATCTATGATTTTTCTAACCAAAGGAAGTTTAGTTAGGAAACTTCCGAGTTACGGACTTTTGTCATGGTTAGCATTCCCACCATCGTGTCAGCCAGATCATCATGTCAACCACATCTGCATGTCAACCACCCATCATCAAGTAGCTGGGAAGCGTAACAACTCGGACGCGTGTGAATTCACGGGTAAAACACTCTCCGGCGCGAACCCCTGTGTTTTGGGGTAAAGCGGCTCCTGGGGTCGCCGTCTCTGTTTCCTCTGGTTCGGGGCTGGATCTGGGAAAGTTGTCGGCAAAAAGTGCACAGGACCGTGGCGGGAGCTTGATTTGCACTTCAAAATCTGAAAACAGCGCAGCGCTCGGAACACTTTTGGAAGATGAGGTCGGCAAAATGTGCACCAGACTGTAGTGAGAGCTAGATTTCACATAAAAAATCGCAAAAAACTGAAGTGCGCAGACTGCGCCGGATTTGCGCGATCCAGTCCCCATTGTCAGCGCTGCGCGAACGTTGGTCGATTTGGTGTGGCGCTCCTGCTATGTGGGTTTGCAACCGGCTGTGACAAGACGCACTGGCACGGTTGCGCGCAGCACAGCATGAGTGATGGCAAGTGGGATTGCAGCTGGAGGTTGCTAAACGCATTGTAATAGCTTCGCGAAAGGCAGTTCTTGACCATAGCGGCGGTACTGTTGTGCTATTATTCGGGATTGCAGCTGGAGCTTGCTGCGCTCAGTGTAACAACTGCGCAAAGAGAAGAACTGTGAAGCTACAGAAGCCCAGATAAGTGGCTGCTCAGAGAAGAAGTAGCTGAGAGAACAGGTGCCTCAGCGAAGAGGTCGCTCAGTGAAGAGGTAGCAGGTAGCTCAACAAAGAAAAGTAGCTCGCCCATCCATCCATCCATCCATTCATTCACTCACTCATTCATTCATTCATTCATTCATTCATCCATCCCTTCATTCATTGGTTCATTGATTCGTGGATTCACTGATTCATTGGTTCATTGATTCATTGGATTCACTGATTCATTGGTTCATTGATTCATTGATCATTGGTTCGCTGAATCAGTGGTTCATTGGTTCACTGATTCGTTGATTCATCGACTCGCTCATTCACTCAGGCGTTGATTCATCGATTCATCGACTCACTAGTTCACCCGTGCGTTGGTTCATTGATTCACTGAATCACCGAACCGCTGAGTGATTGATTCACTGAATCATCATTTCATTGCTTCATTGATTCACTGAACCATTGCTGATTCACTGATTCATCCACTGTACTCTATACTTCAGTCGTTCATTGATTCACTGATTCATTGATTCATCGGCTCACTAAATCATTCATACATTGATTCGTTGATTCATTGATTCACTGAATCATCGAGTCATTGATGCATTGACTCACTGATTCATTGATTTGTTGATTCACTGGTTCATTGATTCATTGGTTCACTGCTTGGTTGGTTCATTGAGTCATTGCTTGCCTGCTTCATTGACCCTTGTTTCATGAATTCACTGATTTGGTTCCTCGGTTCGCTGGTTCATTGATTCATTCAGTTGTGCACGGATTCTCTCATGTCATTTCATTGGCATCTCAACCACCATTTCCTCATTCGTTGATGCACCTCACAACTTCAACCGCTCATGGCTTCTGTATCTCAAAAACGTTCCTATAGGCCATTGATTTCCTACAGCCATTTCCTATTTTCGAAACTTCCGCCCTGGCGCGGGCCGGGCACTATCTGGTAGGACATATCGACATGTGAAATTAATGTAGGTAGTTGGAGAGTCACTATGAATACTATGGATTGATCGGTAGTTCAGATTTGCTGGAAAATGTATGATGGTCAATTGGGCTTAATCATTCCAGGCCAGGCAAGGAAAAAACTTAAAGGAAACACACATGCTTGCTTTCAAAACCACCAAGCAAAATAAACACAACTCAAGCTGGTTGGTGGGAGGTTTTGCATTGATCCCACATACTTTGGACGGGCTATCCTGCATCAGTTGGGCCGAGGCACACAGCGGTACTGGAAATATACCAAGACATTGGGCACTTCACCCTCCAACCATAAGCTTTGCATTTTGCCATGAGTAAATGAACTACCCAAGAGATCTAAGATGATCTAAGCATATCTAAGCCATCAAGACGGGGGCGCTTGCTACCCAGCAAGGATGATTTTGGCATCATCAAAAAAAGGGTTTGGAAGATGCGCCCACTTCGTTTTCCATGTGCATTTTTTTTGGGCATCTCCTCCAATTGGGTTGAATTTCCTCCCATATCCTATCCCAGGCACGCAAGACAACACATAACTCCCAGAAACCACCATTGCTCAGGTGAAATATGGTGAAATATTGTGTAAATTTATATGGTGTTTCACCACGTGCAATGGATTATTTTCCCTTCTGTAAACACAGATAGGAATGGAAACTCCTTGGGTTGTAGATGTTCTCAATGTTTTCACAGAAAAAAAGGGGATTTCTCGTACCAGGTGAAATTACCAAAAGTTCCAAAAGGATCCAAAAGGGATCCAGTCTCCGAAGGCATACGCAAATTTCATGAGTCAATCTTACCCTGCAAAGAAATCTATTTCTAGCTAGATCAAATATCGACCCGTTTATAGAAATTCAGATTAAGTTGTGGTGATGTTCTACCATTGATATTTTACCAATTGATATAAAGATTTATAAACTATCCATCTGGTGTGTGGTGATGTTCTACCATTGCTCCACTGGTTTCGCTCCAATCCTGCGCAGTGATTCTTCTCCGTCCACTTCTTCGATGGCTTCCCAGTCGAAGGGCAAATGAACCTTGGTAAAATGGATGTCCATCCCCTCAAGAATGGTAAGGATCGATAATAGCCATATGGGGTACTGCAGTACTGCAACAATCACTTCATATTGGAACACTGCAATGGATCGAAATGAGGAAATAGAGTGAGGTCATTCTACACATGTTTGAAGGGTCGATCTAAAATCTTGAATCTCTGAGAGATACTGTAGAGAAATGACAGAATTTGTAAGTTTAGGCAAGTCAATCATGAATATATAATGTTGGTTTATACAGATACGCATGCATGCGTGGAAGTTGTTGAAACAGGCCTGTGGCAATAGCAAATTGTGAGAAACATGGTCTGACAAACGCATAGCACAGGCAAAAAATATTTGCCCATCTACTTGAAAAAAACACGTGATGCAAAACCACTTCAGAATATGCAAACCTACAGTATGAACCAACCAGTTGCTAACCGCAGAATCCCTTCCCAACCTTTACTCCATTCCGCAAATTTCCCTGTCCACAGCATTTGGGAAACCGAAGCGAGGCAAAAGTAGTCCTGCCGGCAAAATTTCGGCGTCTTGAGACGATGGTTTCCCCCCGCACATGGAAAATCTTGGATACCCTGCAAATAAACCAAAACTGCCTGCTTAAGTCAGTTACCTATATCTGTTATCCATACATATATATATATATACAGTATATACATATAACTATAATATTACAAAATAGATATTATATATATACATATATTATTAAACAAAATATAATGTTATATATATAATATTATATATAAAATCTAATGTTATATATAAAAGCTAATGTTATATATATATATATATATATCTATATAATATTTTATATTAAATACACTGTTATATGTATATATATATTATATTATATATTTATATATATTGTACATACATATTATATGATATATTATATATTAGATATATTGATTCATTTCATTCTCAAAGGATTAAGTTGATGAGCCACAACCTGCACCGTCCCATCCGCGGTCCTCCTGCTTCACCACGTCCTCCCCCAACTCTTTGGTGACGTGTTTCCTCGCTAGGCTCGTCGACAGAGGGATGGGGTGACAGGGGCATTTTCGGATTTTGGATCTCTCTCTCTCTCTTTTTTGGCACATATAATCATACAGATATGTATCATTATATACATATATAATATATTGTATATATTGTATATATTGTATATATTGTATGTAAATATGATATAATATAATATAACATAATATAATATAATATAATATTATATTTACACTTTCTCATTCTGAAAGATGACTCAAAGGTGTTTGCGCACGAACATAATAAGCGCGAGGTCGAGTTTGCAAACGGCGATTTTGGATTGGCGCCGTATTCATCCAAGCCATTGGTCATTCGGTTGAAGCTGGTGATTCCTGGGCTTCCGTTTGAAAAACATGGGTCAAAGATGTTATGTTACTATTTGTTGGTGATAGCCTTACAGTATCATTACTACATTACCTTCTGGTAAACTAACATAGCTATTGAAAATGGCCATAGAAATAGTGAGTTTTCCCATTATATAAACATGGTGATTTTCCATAGTAACGTCAGTTATGTTCGTTTACCAGAGGTTATGTTGGAGTATTGGGATACCAGTGGACTTCAGTGGACAAACAGCTATTTGTCGTAATGGCAACCGTCCATCCAATTTGCCAAATCTATCAATGGCATTTCGACAAGGACCCAGTCGGCAAATCTGCCAAGATGCAAGTTGAACACTATGAAAGTAGCAGCAATTGCCAGAATGGTAAAAGTCTACTCCCGCCATCTTCTGCGGCTTTGTCCACTTAATTTCTGATCTCTGACTGTCAAAACCCAATGTTTGTCGAGACAAACACTTGGGAATGCCCCCCATGGTTGGATCCCTGAGGGTTCAAGTCCGTTTTTAGCTTCCATGTCCCAACAAAAATCATCCATCCTCCAAATTCTGAGATCAGTTGGTAAAATGCACCATTTTCCATGTTTTCATTGTTGAACATCTATATCCCCAGTATCCCCACTATCCAAAAAAACCGTCGCGTCTAACGCCGTAGTTTGAAGCGTCAAATGTGCCACGCGCAGACCTACTTGGATGTCGTCCCGCAGTTGTTTCGCCAGTTCCCTGAGGCCTCCATTGGTCCGGCAAGTCGTGGCGTTTTTGAAATGGTCAACTCATGGTCAGTGAAAATGATCATGAATAGTGACCATTCATTGAGAAGGGTAATATGGGTAATGATATAAAAATGATATTATTGATGATCAATGGCTAATCAATGGTCAATCAATGGTTACGGTTCATGATTCATGATGGGACAATTGGACCCGTCATTTACATTGGTTCTCATGCTACCAAACTTGGCAGTGGGGAAGATCTCAGTTTTTCCAACTCTGGGGTGCGTCCCAATCACCCCTGTGGTTAATAACTGATGTATTGCCCAGGTAGTATATAGTCCATATTAAAACTGATATATTTGTCAATAACTGATGTATAATTGATATATTCTACTACATACAACCAGGGAATAAAAACAATGCCTATCACTCACTTACCAGCAACCGGATACTTTTCTTCACATGTTTCCCCGGGAAGAAAATGGAAACATGACAGAAATAGAGATGTGATCTAAAAACCACCAGGAACTTTACATGCATAGAGATTGTGTATATATAACTATATATATATATATATGTATAATGTATACACCCTCTGGTAATTTAACATAGCTCTGAATTGCAAAATCAATTTGTAATAGGCAAATCATCGTTTTAATCATCTATTTTCATGGGCATTGTCTTCCATAGCTACGTTGAATAACCACTCGTTTTGCACCTGAATTCACGCCAGTGGCCGCATGATGTGCCAAACCGTCCACGCAATCCACACAGGGAATGGCCAGCAACTGCTGAGGCACGGTTCGCTCCTGCGCGCAGGAGCGCTGGAGGGCTGAGCATCATTGGGTTGAGGTATATTAGGGTATATATACACACATGATCACACATGTATGGATGTATGTATGTATGTCTGTATGTCTGTCTGTATGTCTGTATGTCTGTATGTCTGTCTGTATGTATGTCTGTATGTCTGTATGTCTGTCTGTATGTCTGTCTGTATGTCTGTATGTCTGAATGTCTGTCTGTATGTCTGTCTGTCTGTATGTCTGTCTGTATGTCTGTCTGTATGTCTGTATGTGTGTCTGTATGTATGTCTGTATGTCTGTATGTATGTATGTCTGTATGTCTGTATGTCTGTATGTCTGTCTGTATGTCTGTCTGTATGTCTGTATGTCTGTATGTCTGTCTGTCTGTATGTCTGTCTGTATGTCTGTCTGTATGTCTGTCTGTATGTCTGTCTGTATGTCTGTTTGTATGTCTGTATGTGTGTCTGTATGTATGTCTGTATGTCTGTATGTCTGTATGTCTGTCTGTATGTCTGTCTGTATGTCTGTCTGTATGTCTGTCTG
>CAMXCT020006702.1:30000-162500 GCA_947184155.2 Cladocopium goreaui | reverse complement strand
GGCAAAAATCATATCCCCAATCTCACCATGATACATCAGATATTGTTGCTTATACGTTCCATCATATCCAAGTATATCCCCATGATAGTTGGCTAAAAACCGCAGAAACACACACACATATATATATATATACATATCCCCACTATATCCCCGCTTAGGGGTATAGTTGGTGTTAAAAATGGATATAACAATGGTGAGTATATAGTTAACCCTCTAACTATGGTGAAATATATAGTTAACCCTCTAACTATAGTTGGAATCCCACAGAAACATATATATATATATATACACGTATTATGGAGGTTCCCACAATGGGGGTACCCCAATAGCTGGATGGTTTATAGAGGAAAATCCTGTTTAAAGGGATGATTTCGGGTACCCCCATTTTAGGAAACCTCCACATATATATATATATATACATATATATATATACATATGTATATATATATATACACATATGTATATATATATATATGTATATATATAATATTATACATATATGTATATAATATTGTGTGTATATATATATATGTATAATATATATCCCCATGAACTATCCCCATGAAGTGCGCGCCCAAGTGACCAGCTCCGTGGAGAATTCCACGACCGCCTTGGCCACCTTCAAATCTGCCGAGTGGAAGTCGTGGCAGTCTCCCTCCTCCGTGCGCACCACTTCGCAGGTCTCCTACGGCGCCATGATGCGACGACGCGACGGCGATGTTGAACGGGGAAACCATAGGTGACATGGGGGAAACTATGGGAAAATAGCGTGAAATCTGGGGAAATACCATGAACATCATGAAATTTGGGGAGGAATTTAGGACACAGCAATCATTTTTCGAGGTGTTTCTTCAACAAAGAGGGAAATCCGCTGGAACAATTATGATTTTACAGAACATGTTGGAATAGTGGTGAAGAACAGTTGAAAATGGGTAGTTCTAGAGATGATTCCCCAAACATACCAAGTGTCACTTGCACAGCTAACGTACAGTACCACAGCCCACTGATCAAAGAAGGGGGTTAGATCAAAAGGGACACACTACGGGTCTGAAGGAGGAGTGAAAGATAGTGAAAGGCAAACACATGAGTCTGCCAGAATTACATTCCCCCAGCGCTCAAATGCGGACTGAAAGGAGACTGTAGAAGTGCGGAGTGCAAGTCAATATGCAAGTGCAATGCACAGGTGGAATATGTAATCACCTTTTTAGGTCACTGAAATACCATGAAATACCATGAAATACCATGAAATACCATAAAATACAATCTAGAAGATCCTAGTATTCTTGGGTCTCCTCAAATTGGGGTAAGCTGGTGTCCCCATGAGAAAAGATAGATAACTTGAGTAACTTGGATGATAGTGGGTTGGAGTCTCCCATTTAAGGACCCCCCGTGAGTAAACAAGAACCATCTTGGATGTTGGATGGTTTAGCTGAACCATTTGAGTTAAAACAATATATATATATATAGTAAATATCATGGTTGGATGATGTTCGATACCGACTATAATTTCCCAAGGAGCGTGCATCAACGGTGGATGTTTGATGCTTTCCGAATTCCGGGGGTCTTGGGTGAAGTTTTGGGCACAGTCCTCCGCAAAATGATGAAAGAAACATTAAACATCATTAAAGTATACCCAATTGCGCGGAACATCTGGTTTTCTGGTTTCAAGAACTCTGAGAGGAACATGAAGTTTTTGTGGGATACTGCGGGATTCTTACCCTAACAGGTACCCCACTGTAGGTCGCTCTTCCCAAGTCGGCACCACCGGTTGGTGGCTAGTTTCAGCTTGCCGGAACAACATACCAGTCACTTCTGGGTCATCATTCCCAATTTCGGAATGTTGTCGAGATAGTGAATAGAACACTATTCCGAGCATCAATTCGGATTCGATTCCTCCAAAAACCTTTTAAAACATGATTCTCCATAGTTATGTTAGTTTACTGGAGGGTAACTCCCCTATTAATGATTATCAATGGAGGTGTTCCAAAAACTGCAAATAGGAAATGAAACAGAACTTTTCCACACTAGCTCAAGTAAACCGGAGATCGTCCTCGTCTTCCACCCAGTAGTGATCAACGGGCTCAAAGGCATCATAGATCACCCTCAGCACTCCCCGATTTTGTTCGGGGGGCGCCAGTGAAACTCCTTTTCTTCGGGGCAGCCTGAAATTTCCATGATATTCCATGACATGAACAGTGAATTGAACAGTATACTGCAATGTTGATGAAAAAACATCTACGACATTTCTCAGTCAGAATGAGGTGGAAAACTCACGGACAACTCTTGCACTTTAGTACCTTCAGGTAGTTAAAGAAGCAAGACGAAACCTCTGAATCACCCGTGGGCGCTTCAAAACCTGCAATGTTTCATGGGGATAATGATGATCAACCAGTGGATGAAATGATGAAATGAAGTTTTTTTTTTTTTTTCAAACAACCCATAACCATCTTTTTACCCATGTCATATTCTTGATTCTAGAAGATTCTATGCCTCATGACTCTATCCCCAGTTTTTTTTGCCATTGCCGGTCCATCGCCCAGCGACCCTCTTCGTGGTCCATCAACGGCTTCATAGAGCACAGCTGTGGCAATGTTGAGGTCACCTGGAGCCGCGCGGGACGTTCTTGGAAAACAACCGGTTTAAAACAACCGACATGGCTATGTCTAACAGGTTGCCATGGAAAATCTCCATTTTATAGCTAGGTAAACCATGGTAAACCATCTAGTTCTATGGGCCATGGCTTCCATGGCTATGTTAGTCATAACCAGAGGGTAAATACCAAAGAAAATGATCTACTTTCATAGTGGTTTGTCCAATCTTGTCCATATCTATCTTCATTCACTGCAATTCACTGCAAGGCGAAAAGTCATGCGGATACATAAGGATATCAATCAGCAACGGGTTGAGGCACACTTTGCAGCTTTTGTTCTCCATTGAGTCGGATTTCCTGTGATTTTTCATGCAATTCTTGGAGTCTAACGTTAGTTCCTTGAAAACGTCAACATCAACAACAAATATCATATGGCTGCTGATACAAAGCTATTAAATCCAGGGGGAGTACTGTACTCGGTGTATAAACAAGCATACTCCGTTGTTTTCAGTATCACAATCACAGGATGAAACCATCAATAAGATTTGATGTACTCATAGTCCACATGTGCCCATGCATCATACACATAGAACAAAGAGGTCAAAGGAAACATTCACCGAACTGATGCGGGACTGGATATCATTAAAACAATTAAAACGCAAATTAGGATAAACATCATCACAGTCCATTATGATGAAGATATATCCCATCATTAAGTATCCATGATTGAGATTAAGGTGCCCATCCAATATTAAATCGCAATCAGCGCACCTGTCTGCATACCCTTTTAGGTCCGTTGATTCTGGCTGCAAGAGATGCGTCTTTTACAGGACTGACCACATGGTAGCGGCCCCTGCGGTACTCAGTGTTTGAGCTGTGCTGTGTTGTATAATGTTGTATATACATGTACACGCATACGTATATATATATATATATGTATACTGTAATACAAATAGATTAAATGCACATATATCTATATATATATATATTGCTACAACCTTTCTCAAGCAAACATGTTCATAAATGGCCAGTGAAGCGAAGATGATTTTGAGCGTGGACCTAAAAATTCAACCACTTGCTGTATGGCACTACTGTAAACCATCCGGTAATTTAGCCTAGCTATGGACAATGTGTTTCTGATGATTTACCTTTTCAACATGTTGATTTTCCATATCTATGTCTAATTACTAAAGGGTACAGTATACATGCAACAAACATATGCATTGCCACCCTACTCCACATGCGAGGACAAACCACATGCACATATAACAAATCCAGGCACGATAGTAATCCCAGCTTTCCCTAATATTAACTATCCCCTGCTAGAAACCTTGATTTAGTATTGTATCTATTCACTTCGCCATATGGAGGTATGGCTCATATTGGCGCGGTCCAAATGAGGTAACCCAATTTCTTTTGGATTGGATGGTCAACCCATGTCACCTATCAATGACCCAGCTGACACCAGCCCTTGGACTGTGGTTTTTCAAGCGCCTGGAGTAGCTTGTACCCATTCGTAGCTGGATTCTGATTCGTTCAGCTTCTGCTTCTTGTTGGGTGGTGGCATGGCGTGCACACGGCAGCCACTGGCACCCGCTCAAACGCTTAAACCGGCACAGACTGCTGTCTGGATAGCCTGAAATGGATGCAACATGACGTTTTTCCATTTCTGATACAGTATTTGCATCTCGTATTTGCATCTCATCTCTTGTGAACTTGGAAATGTTAGGTGTGTAGAAGATGGTACCCACCAACATGCGACAAGTTTACAACAAACATGACCCTGTACAGCCAAAAGGCAACGATTAGCTGCCTGGTTTCAAGGCAGGACCCTCCGGTGGTGGGGGATATGATGTCCCATGATGTCCGGCAATTTGTCGAATAGGGAGGGTATCTTTCAAGAATCATGACATCAAAAATCATCAAACATTGTCATCCAACTGCTATGGCCTGGTTAAGGCTTGCCGCAACAAAAGGGCACTTGCTTCTGGCGACCATCAAGAACTTGTGCACCAAAATGACCTGCAATCACCAAGTGACTTTTCTTGGTGCTCTTTGGTCTCTGAAGATAGGCAAACATATTGTGAAACTAGATCTCGATCCTCAGCTATTCTACCAACAGACCTATCTTAGATAACTTAGACTTTCAGTAAACTATGGCTAACTAACAATCATAAAGTCTGAACGTACCACCCTGGCCTCTTGCTGAAGTGAAAGTGCATCACAAGTCACAAGATCACCAGAATTGAAGCGGCTTCATGTTCAGTGTAACAACCCCAAGGCTTTGAAGATTGATTCTTACCAGAGCACTTGGTAGCCTTTGTCATCCCAGATCCCACAAGTCTGTTGTCTGAGAAAGAACATCCGTTTTGGGTCAGGTTTGTCGAAAACTCAATCCCAGTGGTAATTGCGTTGGTTTATCATCATTTTTCCATTGTGATATTATAGTTTCGGGGCATTTCCCAGTTTTGTGGAACTTAAGTGTGATATTTTAGCTTAGCTTCCCTAAAATTGGGGAACCCAATAACTATACTTACCAAAATGTGTTAAGCATTTGAGTTCCCAGCATTGGTTTACGGACATTTTACATGAAACCTCCATATTTAGCGCTAAAACCAGTGTTCCTGCAGGTTTTCTCGGATGAAACACATCCATTGATCTTGTTTTATCCCATGAAATATCCCCTGAGATCATCATTTTTGCAGTTTTTTTGTTTCCATTTTTAGTGGTCCAATCCGTCTTTTTGTTGCTCCCCAGTCGTCCAAAAAGGGGTCCCTCATCCGTCCTCATCTTGCACGACCACCTCAAAGTCCGGGGCAATTTCTTCCGTCAGCAAGCGCTTTAAATCCTGTCTGACACCGTTGAACTGGTTGGAGTTGGAGAGAAGATATATGGGAGAATTCTGGGATATATGGTATATATATATGATATATGATGATAAGTATCTACATTACATAGATTATAACTATCTGTATATATATATATACATATTCATAAACAATAGCAAAGAACTATAACATAGATCCTGAATGGGCGGTTAGTTGGTCGAACATCAAACGATTGGATGGTGAAGGTTTTGCACATGCCGATTGATCTAGAACGATCTATATAGAGATAGGGTCCTCAAGTCCAAATAAAATGGTTCTAGCGGTATATATATATATAATATAATAAACAATATATATGTACATACGTGTATATATATATACATATTCTATGGGGTATAGTTGTTTCATTTTTTATCATCATCCAATTATCCCATAGTATCTCATGCCTGACTTTTCTTCCTTCCGACGTTCACTGAACATTTCTGTCCTATAGCCTCGGAGGAACACACACACACAAAACCCAGCCACACTGGCTTGGACCTCAATGAGCCTCATGAGCCAAACAGTTAGCCTTCATCCCGAGCATGTTCTGGGATGGGGTCTCTATCTCTAACGTCGACCCATCATGCCCATGTGTCTATGGATCAAAACCGGGACTCGTGAACAAGAAATCGAAACTTTTCCCATTTAGGTATGGCTGAGACACCATGGACTTCCTTGGGATTCACGTGAAAATGGCGTGTGCTTATTCATGTTCATCCCCTCATTCGATTGGTCCAATCACGGCCAAACTTAGATACCCAAACCACATGTCTTTCTTAGTTGGTTAGACACTTAGATCTGGTGTATATATATATATATTCCATTCTATTCCATTATATTCCCAATTATTTATACAATAGTTTTTTTTAAAATGATATATGGAATATTCCCAATAGATATATACCATTATTAATTATAGATACATTATAGCACATTGTAGCAAAGAAACAACAAACAAACATTGAAAAAAACTATTGATCCAGTTGGTTGACCCGATGTCGCCTGTGCCAAGGTAGATGCTGGCAGCGCTTGCCTCGAGGCAAAAAGGGACTCCAGCAAGTGCGTTATATATGGAGATTTCCATAGATTTCCTGATTTGGTATATCATATGTATATGTATATTGTATATGAAGTCACGTTATTACCATTATTACAATCATATTACTATGATATATTGTAATATGTTATCAACATTGACTATACATCATTATTTGTTATTAGTATTATATAAATTATATATATATATATTAATATGTATATACATATATATCTCATATGTCATTATTATAAACCCCAAAGTGTACAATCAATTTTGCCAAGGCACGCATGGTCCAACGAGGTGGCGTGCCAGGAGGATTCCTGGAAGCCATCAGATGTGGGGTTGTTTGAGTGGATACAAACATATTGGGATGGGTCAAAACCTTGTAACCCTGGTGAACCCCCTAAAAATGGTATTTATAGGCATTGATCCATGGGCATATTGAGATCTTCAGAGACACTCAGAGATTATGTCATAGATAGTCACAATTATCCACACCAAACCACCAAACACTGAAAAACAGCAGACAAGGGACGGATTCCTTTCCCTCAAGCCCAAAGAACTGGTGAAGTTCAATCTTCCCATTGTTGCTCCGAGTAAAAACTGCCAGTCTTGCTTGAATGCGTCATTGATGTTGCTTCAGATTTAAGTTTTGAATCCACCGTGTGTGTCGGTGGAGTCCATCATGTGTTTTTGCTTGAGATGTTCATTTTTGATTTATCAAGTCCCAATTGGCTCCTTTCCTTGTTGTTTGTCAAATACCATCTCGTTTTGATGCAAGACAAGTTTGTTGGAACGATCCCCATTTTTGCTGGAACAATAAACATTTTCAAAAACAACTCATTTTCTTCGGTCACAAACTTACATTTTTGATCGTGGGCTTTGTCTCAAAACCACGGATACCCATGAAACATTCCATCCTTTGTCATATACCCAATATACATTGATTGTTGGTTAAGTTCCCATTATTTCATACCCACTGTACCCCATGTTTGTTGTTGGTTGCTTCATATCCCATCTTCGTCGGTCAATATCACAACTGATTGGTGGTTTCAACCCGAAAAATATGCGGATCATCACCCCGTTTATTGGCAAAACTACAGCATATATTAGACCACCAACCACACAGTTTTTCATGGCCAAGCGATCCCAATTTTGTCTGTGGAATTCTGCAACTTGTGGCTCTCAGACTCTCTCTCTCTGGTCACCTGCAAATCCTCGCACCACGCTTGCGGGGACTGTCCAGCCTGGCACTAGAACAAGAGGAAACCCATGGAAACCCTGGAGGACCGAAGGGATTCTCGAGGATTCTTGCATAAAAAACATGTTTTAAAACTAGCTATTTGGGATTCACATCTCTTTTTAGGATAAAATGATCTTTGGATCCAAGAATGTGAAAACATGACATGCGCCCGAGACAATGTACATCAGGCAAGTGGATGGGGGCCTGAAGCGTGAGGGAAGTCACACCGACTTCAGGTTTGCTGAACCAGCTGGAACCACTGGTCGTTCAAAATAGCGATGGAACATCACAATTTTTAATTGCTAAACCATCGCTTTCTTGTTGGGCCATCTATAGCAAACTGTAACAAAATTACTAGAGGGTAATTCCCACTCATATCACATATCCCCATGAAATTGTTGGTTAAATCCCCATGAAATCACCATCCACTGAGTCAGAGTCAAGTCCTTCCAGGACCAAGAAGTTAAGCAAGCCATGGTTATGAAGACCCCAGCTACGATAGTTCATGTTGAATTCCTGTGGTTTATGATAATGTCTTGACATGTATATATATATATATGTATATGTATATATATACACGTATATGTAATATATATATATATACATATGTAATATATATATATATGTATATACAAATGTACACTACATGCATTGGTACTGGTTATACACCCGGTGTATATCAGTAGTAGTGGTTTTAACCTATGCTATGCAAACAAGGAATCTGTGGATTGGGATCATCATCGAAGATCAGCATTTTGGTGGATGAAAAATCCACGTGTTTTTTTCCACCCACTCAAATCCATAAATCTTGAACTATATATATAATATATATATATTATTACTATATTATATGTCTCATACCGAGGTATACATACGTATATCAAATGCTATATATGGAGGTATATATATATTATACCAAATCAACTCATATGACAATGCATTATAAATATATATACATTGACAATACTATAAAACAAGACTTCATTATATGTACATATATATATATGCATACAATTAATAATACTAAGAAAAATAGAAGTAAACAGAGTCATAATGATGTGTGTATACATTGACATACCTCTATATAAACACCCTGCTGATCTACGAGACCATCCCCTCCAGACCTTCGATCTGGCACCTGAGAGCTGATCAAAACATGGCAAGATACCAAAACAAAGCCCTGAATTTCTTGGTTTTTAATGGTTATTTGTGGTTACCCTCTGGTAAACTAACATAGCTATGGAAAATCACAATTTTTAACGGGAAAATCAACTATTAATGGCAATTTTCAATAGCTATGTTAAATTACCAGAGGGTAGTATCAATGGTTAGTATTCACGATTTTTTCATGGTCACTGTTTTCCATTCATGCAATTTTTGGGGATACCTCGCCTATACCTTATTTGTTGATACGCCCAAATGCTGTTCCATACAAAATAACTTTAATAACAGCGCTCCACGGAGATCGACATGACATTCGTGGCAGAATGGCCAGTATTAGACATGGAAGGCTGTTTGAGAAGTAATGTTGCGAACCCCCCTAAAATAGCAATTAGGACAATCACCGAAACCATGTTCTGCGTTTTCAAGTTGGCTTTCTGCCGGTGTACCCAGGTCAATTGGTTTTATATTGTTCTACTCTCAATGTTCCCATCTATCAACAAAGGAGGTCGACACCGGAACCATCATAACCATCTCTGCAGCAGCTAGTAACAAGTTGCTGGCAAGTGTATATGCACCTGGGTAAATTATAATATTTCACTAACCTGAATTAAGGCCATTTGGGATGATTCCCCTTATTAACCATGATTCCAGTGAGGTTGCAGTGAGGTCGTTATAATTTACCAAGATGCATGTATATCCCCAAAATATGGGTGTGTGGTTTAAACGACACCAGTGGATGCACAACTTTCACCATGGCCGAGAGTGTTGCACCATTTTCAAGGAGCTGATGTTGAGCCATAGCAATATCGCACTTAAAAGGGAACATAGGATGTAAATCCAATTTTTTCTAGGATGTAAACGTTCTACTTCCAACGCAAATCTATTGAAGTACCCAACCAATGTTTACCCAGGCAAGGCTATGCCCACTTTGATGTGAATTCCATAGAGTAACTGGCCAATAAACTCGTCCAAGACTGGGTTTGTCCAATCGATAACTGGTGCACAATGGATATTCGCATTTTCCAACTGGCTTTGTTTGAAAACAAGGCAATTTCTTCAAAGTTCAAAGGATTACCCTGATTGAATGTACATCCACATTCCTGGACATCCAAATTCACTCATGGGTTGGATCATGTTGAACCGCTATTGTTCTGGGAGAAATCAAAATTTTAAATCTTGGCTGGTCCAAACCACCAATTTTCCCAACGAATATCCCCATACAATTTGCTTAAATCCTCCATTTCTTGATGTAAACTCCATATTTTCACAAAGTTAAAGCTGATGCTCCATCGTCCTAAGACATAACTATTCTTGTTAGGGACTTCATACTTAATATGGTTGAAGCAATTTGCTGATGAATCAGTGTTCAATCAGTTCTTTTTTTGGCTACCTATTTTTGTTGGTTTTCCAGCGTCTTAAAACCCCTATGGGACGAATCCCTGTCTGAGCCATGGGAAATATATCCGTTTTCCCATCTGACGTTCTAGTCGGTTTATAAATTCTCCTAATATCGGTGAGTTCATGTTAGTTCATAATCCCCAAAAACCAGGTAGTATGATTCCTTACAATGACCAATCAACAAGGGCATTTTTGGCATTCCAGCAATGGTTTAGATATTCTTCAAAACCTCTTGTTACAATAACCAAGTGGTTAGCTAGTGTATATAACCTATTGACAACAACCAATCCATTCATTTCGAAGCGAAGAGATGCACACATATGCAATCATATACAAATAGTTAAGCCATAAAAACTAATCACATTTAATCAAATGTTCTATGGTTAGACACCCATTTTGCATGGTTGAATCCCATGTCTTTTCCATTGTGTGGATTAATCTGTTTGGGGTGAATTCCCCCAACAACCCACCTGGAGAGGTGGCCAATTGCGGTGCTGAACCCCTCAGCCGCCGGCGGCTAAAGGATCAAACCATGAAACAAGGGCATTTTGAGCAAGTCATGTCTCGTGTGTGTCTGTGTATACACTATATATATATATATACACCTACACACACACATATATATATATATATATGTATTTGGTATATATATATATAATATACATAAGCTAGGGGGAGTAGGTTGGCCGAGAGGAGGCAGATTATCATGGGTGAAATTGATAAAACGTATCCTTTTTACAGTGGGAAACGGATGATTTTTCATGTTTTTTTTTGGCAGAAAAAACATGTCATTTACGGTCCATTTTCTTTATCCGTCAAAGTTGAAGTCGATAAGATACGATCATGGCATTTCATCTTCATGTGTTTTTCCTTTCCCCATTGAATTTGAGATACACATTTTCTGTGATTGAAAACATTCAGAAATGGTTGGAAATATTGGGTTTCTGCAGGTATTTTGACTTCATCTCAATGTCAATTTTGAATTGTCTTTGCCAAGTTTTCAGCCAAGATCATCCGTGACCCGGTCAGGTGAGTCAACGTTTTTTCTTTCAGCCTTCCCACGGAGCCTCTTTGCAGGCCAAAACGGGGCTGCGGCAACTTTTCATTGCCAACTGCCGAAAACGAGTTAATGCCAATGCTTTCAAGACACTTTCCAAGCCGGGTTGCTTGTTTAAAGAATGAACAGCAAGAACATTTCGGTCTCGGTGCTCTATTTTATCATTGACGTTATTACCCCACCCCACCCCAACGCACCCCACCCAACGCAGCTCCAACATAGCACCCATCTTGAACGCAAGTTACATTGAAGTTATTACCCCACCCAACCAGGCTAACCCCTCCCCGTGGGTTATATACGCTAGGGGGTGTAGGTTGGGTATATATGTGTTCATAATTGTTTATATATATATAATTATATATAATTATATATATATATATGTATACACATATGGATTTAGGGTAAACGATAGGGATTTACCATCAATTAACCATATTTACCAATGAATAATTGACAGATAAGCAACAATAAGAGGGATACTGGGATAATCATAGTCTGGTCGGTGGTTTCACCCCCATGAAAACTGTGCTCATCATTGGGGCTCATCATCGCATTTCCACTGTTGAAATTAACACATATATTTGAAAGCATCAACAATTAACAAGTAATATAGATTGGACATAACCTTCAGCCACAAACACTGATTTTTTTCAACTATCATCTCTTCTTCAAGGGGAGTTGCAACATTGCAGACTGTTAGTGGGTGGAGGCTATGTCGAACGTATAGAATACGTACAATGGTACATAGTTGCATAATATTGCATATGGATATTGGCAATATTCATTGCATCAACAAAAAACGAGGGAGAGTGAAAACGAATACAAACATGGTCGGTGACTGCAAGTCAAATAGTGTCATGTTTGTGGAATTTGACCATTTTCATACATATTCCAAAAAGTCAGAAAGTTCAGAGTGAGAGTACATGATTTCCTCAACAAAACAAGAAAACATACCTAGCGAGGGAAAGGGCCGCCCATCTACCAATCCATTGACTTGCTCTGCTTAGGAGGCCATAGATTTGCCTGGAACAGGATTCCGAAAATTGCTAGCCTCACTCGACCATTCCGAAGCAGTTCCTTCTGAACTCGTTTGATTCATGAATCCTGCATTGGGACACATATACGCCCATTGTACTGTATGTATGATGATTATATGTATATATTATGTATGTACGTACGTACGTACGTATATATATATATACACAAACAAGTACTTGTCTGTACAATACAATTGGACACCCACGTATATCTTCCCAATGATTTCGCTGTTCTGAGCCCTCAAGCTTACCACCATGCATTTTCACATCATGTTTCCCACATGTTGATCCCGAAATCCCCACTGAGCACAGTGACGAGCTATGAATCACCTGAGTTGTCAGGGCCCGGTTATTGATCGTTTGATCATCCCACAAAAAACAACACGTTTGGATATGGATGGATATGGTATAAAATGAATTAAAATGATACAAACATGGGTTACAATCTGTTTCAATGAGGATTTAGCGGGACATGAGGATGCAACGGGATCCCATGAAAGGGTGGGTATGAAAAGGTGGACTTTTGAGGCATTTTACCAAGCTGGCACTTTCTATGCGGGGAAAACCAGGATCACACATGTCACATGACATTTTGGGGTACCCTATTTTCAGAGAACCCCAAATGCGAATGTCTTTTTGTGCAAGACCTGGAAAAAAGCGCTGAGCTTGCAGGAAGAAACATCAGAGGATCCCGAAACAAATATCAACTGATGATTAGGCGTCCCTGCCAGCTTTGTGGGGTAAGTAGAATGCTGTCCGTCTCGTAGCCGGGCTCCCCATCTTCCATTAAATGGTGAGGAAGCAATTACCTTCGGTTGATAGGGACAATTCCAGAACTACATGCTGTAGATACCTTTTGGCAAACCCTTAAAAAATGAAGTTTTTATTCCAGGATCTTGTAATATCTTGTAATATCTTGTGGATGTTTGCTCCCAAAAAAGCATCCTATAAGCAGGTTTTACCACCTTTCTAGAAGTTCTCGACTTAAGTCACACTCCGGGCCACCTGCGGAGAACTAGGAGATGCTGCAGACCTCCGATGAGGAATTTTCGGCAGCGGGATATCATAGGGATGTACCCCCGTAGTTTAACAGTTTGCGAACTGGAACAGCAGCATTTTAATAGGTAAATCATGGTAAATCATTGAACTAAATGGACCATTTGCCATAGCTATGTTAAATTACCTGAGGCCAATGAATCAGAACGGGACATATCATGGCCAAAAATATGATGATTGTTGATGATTATACACATAGTTATGAAATGGGTTTGTCTGAAAAATGGAGGATCGACTCCATAAAATGGAAAGGATGGAATGGGGTTCCAAATTTTCAAACAAACCCCTCTGGGGTGTAGTGGGTATACTCTGGCAATCGAATCTGGCCCTTTTAGATGACTTTCTGACTGAAACGTGGGATTCCACGTTGCGAAGTTTGCTTACAGAAGGTACTGCCCTTGGTTCCAAAAGGCCCTTGCTTCGAACTGCTCGCGTGTACTGGCAAAATAAGACAATAATATATAATAATATTTTATACATATACACTGTATACATATATATATATATTGTATATGTGGACCCTCATAGTAGCCATGAACAAACTGGTCAGTATCACAACTCCTAATTTCGAACCTCACTTTCGGAATCGATTCTTGAGCCACTTTCCTCAAAAAGTTGCTTGGTGAATTCCTCATTTTATCATATTTTAACCACAGAAATCCATGGTCCATTGCTGAATTTCCCCATCTTTTGATGGTTAAAACCTAACCCCTTGATTTCAGACCCTCCAGGACCCCGGACGGAGCCATAGGTGGACCCCTTGGCAGCCGCACTTAGCCCTACTGTTTCCAAGAGCTCCATAGAGTCGTGGTTTAACCACCAGAAATGGTGGATTTTTCACGGTTTCACATGGTGAAAAACCATCCAAAATGCTGATTCAACCACCACAACATGCGGGTTCATCAGCAACATGCTGATTCAGGACGGGGAGATGCCACAACAAACTTGGCTTCTAAGTATTAGGTGTCTATAGGGCATCCCCAAAATGGATCAAAAAGGTTGGTTTATAACGGAAAATCCTATTGAAATGGATGATTTAGGGGTACCCCCTTTTCAGGAAACCTCCATATGATTTATTTATATAATTAACTCTCTGGGTCCCTGGGGCAAAACTCTAAAACAGACCCTTCAAGCCAATCAGTCTTTGGCGGGAACCCATCAATCTTGCATGTTCCAGATTTTGACGCAGACCCGTTTGACGGTCTCCAATTCATGATCATGATGTGACAGAATGGGGGGCCATCTGGCACTGTCTAATCCTGTGTCCATAGATCACTAAGAAGCACGGATTTGGAAGGGCCCATGCACAAGGCTCCATACCAGGCTTGAGGGCAAAAAAAAATAAAAAATCATCCAAATCAAATTCATCATCCATGTGGTTTTGTCTGAAACTGATTCCTCTGGATTAGAACACCATCTTCCGATATTTTCACATAGTTCCCCAGATTTTTCCATATTTCCAATATTTTCTCATATGTTCCAACATTTTCCCATCTTTTCCCACATTTTCCCCTTTTTTCCCGTGAACATGGCTATATCTAAGTCGCGCGCGGCGCCGCGGCCACGGGCGAAGCCGCTTTGGCGGTGTTCAAACCTGGAGGAATGGATGGAATTCATGGAACTCATGGGGGAACCAAGGGGTTACCCTTCACCCTGCCATGCTATCGCCAGGCAGTTGGATCGGAGAGTCTGCCACTTTCATCCAATGCCAGTCTTGGATACCTTGAAATCAACATGTTTCTAGCCTTAGTAGGCTAGATCTGATTAAACATATTATTTTACATTCCCATTTATTTTTGGAACATTAACATATTATTTAATATTCCCATTTAAAATATGTTAGTACTAAAGTAACCACCCCTCAAATGGACCCCGCAACCGCAACGCAACCATGGCGTCCGGGCGCATGAGTTCACACAAAAGTCGAGGATCCAAAGCCTCGGTGTGAAATTTATGATGACCAGATGACCAGTGATCCCGAAGGATACCACGGGGGGTCCAGTTGGATCAATAAATTGTGGAGGATACCCATGAAAAATGCTATGTTTAACCATCAGAAACAGCTCTTTAACCATAAAAAATAGTTGTTTAACCATCAGAAACAGCTCTTTAACCATAAAAAATAGTTGTTTAACCATCAGAAACAGCTCTTTAACCATAAAAATAGTTGTTGAACCATAGAATATAGTGATTTAACCAGTGATTCATGGATTTGGCTGCGTCTGAACATAGGCTATACCACAAGACATGGCAATGTTGATGGGGAACATGATGATCGTCGGATACTGGGGTACACTATTTTTGGACAACCCCATAAGGGTCTAAACCAGGGATATCTTTGCCTGAGACTGCCAAGCATAATCCATTTCTATTTGCTGCTGGAAAACTTGAGGATTTCCATCCATTTTGAAGTATCGAACACCAACGATTTGTTGGTCGAACATGCTAAACCATGCTAAACCAATGTCTCCATTCAAAAACATATGTTTTTCCCCCAGTGAAAAAGAAAGTGAAACTATGAGTCGTACTAGTTGCACCCCATGGCATCCCATGGTGACCCTCTTGGAGGTTTGTGTTTTGTCACCGCTCCGGGGAAGCGCCGCGCCTCGCACTCCTGCAGATTCGTACATGCCTCGGTGGTGTCCCCAATTACGTCCGGAAAATCAATTTGGATCGTCGCCTATCGATGTTAGTTGTGCAGCTGATCGATGTCGCGATGATCTAATGGATATCGCGAGTGGATTTCTTCGAGTTGGCTTTGAACGAAAGGGAAAGAATTTGATGCTGGATAAACAATTGGATTAGACCATCATTGGTTGGGAAACTTTTAGTAGCTCCTTGGCTCCCCATGCTAAAGGAAATATGGACACTCCTAGCTCTTAGCTCCCTCCCAACCATTGGATTTTCGCAGGCTTCAAATGTGGCTGATCTCCGGCGGCCTGGCCTCGAATAAGCTGTTCCACTGAATGCGAATGATCATTTGGGTATGGGTCAAAATTAGGTACCCCAATAATTGGATGGTTAATACTAAACTAGACTAAGATCTGTGGTCCCCTAGGTCTTCCATTTTGACCCACATCCATTTTGGCATTCCCAACATCTCTCTTTTCCCATCTCTATCTACTCGTCATTCTACTCGTCTCTATCCCTCCGCCTGGTAGTTGGCCAGGAAGAATTGTTTGCAGGCATCTTGGATTGACCTGGTTCACCGGATGGGTCAGTAGCTACCCCTTTTGGGCCCCTGATCATCAGCTTCCAGATGAAAGTTGCCAACACATCCCTTAAACTGAAGCAAAAAACTTCACAGAGACCCCAAAGCCTTACCATTTTCCAAAAAAATACGTTGCAAAAAAGACTTATTCCTTAGCTCTGGAGTCAAGACTCCCCTGAAGTTTTGGTCCATTTTCGGCAGGGTTTTTACTGACAGCCGGGTTAGTAAATAAGAGTCTCTCTCTCTCTCTATATATATATATATACATACATACATACATACATACATATATTTGGATATTTATTCATTTATTTATTTTTTCTCCGACGATATTCATAGATCAGGAGTATGAGGTTCTCAACAACGGATGTTTGAGGATCTGGGTGGTTTTCGCAATATTTTCAGACAAACCCTTCATCTATGATGTGTGCCATTCACATCCATTTATGGCCAACAACAACAACAACCACAACCACAAATTTGCATTCAGGAGGGTTAAGCCGCTACCCCTATTCAGTTGTTTCAAGAATACCTGGCCCTCTTAGCTCCCCCGCGGAGATTTAAATTATCCCTGGCTCCCAACTGTAGATATATCCATTCACTATCAATCCAATCGATGGCTAAGTTGTAAACCGACGTACCTAGTGGGCCATCTTGATCCAAGATTATAAAACTTAATCTCTGATTTTATTTGTCTTGTCTGGTCAAATTTCTAGATCCCGCAATTTCCATGAGTTCCAAAGCAAAATTTTGCAACCTCCGATATGCCTGATCTTTTGGGAATCCCGTTGGTCCAAGAATTTTGACCCATCACTACTTGGAGGACCATCGGTGGCTCACAATCTTATAACCCCGCTTACCAACAAGTTCCAAATTAGGGCGATCTTCCACAACTGGGGATATACTACATGTCACAACGGGTGTCATGGTCAAAACAAGGTACACATATATATATATATACATATGCATACATATATATATATATATACATACACAGATATATGTATATATATAAAACACACACACATATATATATAGAGATACATATACATATATATATATATATTAGTATGTATACACATACATACATATATATATATATATATACACACATACATACATACATACATACATACATACATACATACATACATACATACATACATACATACGTACATACATACATACATACATACATATATATATATATTATGTATACACATACATGTATATATATATTTATACACATATATACATATATATGTACATATATATATATATATACACATAATGTGGGGTATGGTCATCCCATCACCAGGGATTGCTTATAATGGGCACATTAACCCCTATGCAGGGGGATGACCATCCCCACAACATGCACGGGTACATGGGAGATCATCGGAGTCATCAGGTGATTTTTTTCTGTGAAGTTATCCCAGAAACAAATTGGGGGACGATCACCATATAACTACTTTGGTAAACTAACATAACTATGGAAAATCACCATTTTTCATGGGAAAATCCACTAAAAATGGTGATTTTCCATAGTTATGTTAAATTACCAGAGGGTAACTACTTTGGTAATCAAACATTGCAATAGGAATTCCCCCATTTAGTTTGGTGTTTTTAGCATTAACACCTCCGTTTAAGTGCGAGATTTCTCACCCAGTCACGACTGATTAGCGAAGGGTAATACTACTAAAACATACTAAAACAATCTAAAACATTATGTTCCACTACATCCCCCTTATTCCACCATTGTTGTGGGTTGCATCGCAATTTCTGATGGTTGTAAAGCTATGTGACGAAAGCCCCTTAGAATCCCCTTAAAGAAACACAATTTTGATGGGTAAAAACGGTAACACCACCATTCTTGATGGTTAAATCACCATCTTTGATGGTCAAACCGTTGTCAAACCAATATTTTTGATTGTCAAACTACCATTTTTCATGGGTAAATTGCCATTGTTGATGCTCAAAAACCATCATTCTTCATGGGTAAATCCCAATTCTTCATGGTAAAACCCAGCATTTCTGTGGGATTTTGTGGCTTATCACACCTCGGCCATCCAAGGCACTCCGCCCGCGGCTCCGCCGCTGAGACGCGCAGCAAGGGCAACACTGAGTCGATGCTCAGGCGGATCTGCGGGCGAAAAAGTGCAGTTTTCAGCAACAAGAAAGGGTGGTTTAACATGGTTTAACCATCAAACATCATCAAACATGCTGATCTAACATCATGAAAAAGCGTTAGCATCAAAAATTGGAATTTTTGGCCATCAGAAAAAGGGATTTTAGGATGATTTAGGCAGAAAAAGTAGAGAGTCCACCTGCAAGAATGGAAATTATGGAGATTTAATCAGCCAAAGTTGATAAAGTTGGTATTTCATCAACCGAAGCTGGCCTATTTCGAAGTCACAATGTAGGTTTAAGGAATTAAACACATCGGTTTAACATTGTTTAACCAACAGAACATGAGGATTTCATCAGCCAAAATCGGTATCTCACCAGCCGCACCTTGATCTGTCGCTCGCAGAGTGCAGCAAGACGCGGCACCTGATCGACAGAGGGGATCATGTTTTCTTGATGAGTGGAATTAAAACAGGGATCCCTGACCCAAAGTATGGGAAGATGAAATGGGAATGACTGCTTGATCATTGGGGGTCCCAATGATAATTCCATGAATATAGTGGGATATCATAATGATTAATGGTTTTAATTATCATGTTTTATCATGTTTTATCCACTTAAATATAGGGCTTTCAAGCAGATTTTCCAAGGAATCTGGGAGAGAAACATCCAATATATGGCTACCCCGAGCAGACATCGACCTGGGGGGAAACCCACCATGGTTTCCCTTAGGAAAATGATCGCTGGGATCTTCACCGACCCATAGATGCATGGATGCATGGATGCATGTCGTATGCACGTGTGAACGTAATGCAGGTATGCACATTGCGATCATACACATGCATACGTGCATGATGTATGCAAAGTACAGTAATGTGACGTGATGTGATGTAATGGAATGGAATATAATGTGTGAACATATGTGTATCATACGTGAGATCTGTAGTATATTGTATAATTACACACACACATGTTACAATCAAACAGATCTAAGCTGAGGGCATGAGTACTTGTGCCCGTGTAGTACCATGCTTCCGCTGGAACCAAATTAGCTGTGCACAGTGCAGAAAGATAAACTTTGCCTTCTGTAGCTTTTGTCTTTGGCACAAATTCCATCAGCTCAACTCACATAAATACATCAGTCTATAGAATTTGAGACATTCCAAGCATGTACCAAACATACACTGAACACTGCATATGTGCAGATCAATGTTTCCCTGCACTTTAGACCTCTATGCACGTTTCGCTATCTGTATAGCTCCTTGCCACCGCGCCTCCCATTGTCTCGCTGTCAGGAACAGCCTCCCGTGGACCCGGCGGACCCCATGGGATTTTGCAAAACACTTCAGACACACCCGAACAAAAACACCAAGAATAAAGAAGCGGGACATGAAGTAATAATAAACCAACACTCGAGATACATAATATTTCCCCCGAACCTGAAATGTTCAGCATATTTACTAAACAATATGTATATGTTCTTCCCTTTTTTGCTAGAGTTTCCCCCTAGATAACAAAACATAACAAGACATTGTGCAATTTTCAGACAAACCCGTATTCGCGCACAATGCAAACAACCAATCGCATCATCTTTGAATCACCTGCAGCAGCTGCAAACGATGCTGCTGAATTCGAGTTGGAAAAATGTTGGACACTGATTAGGCAGTCACAACCAAAAGTCATAGTGGTGTACTGTATATACATATAAGATCATATAAGATCATATAAGTACGTATTAACGAACATCTATTACTAAGATTTACTAAGTACCGACAGAGGATAGTTGATCGTACGCAGAGCTTGCTACCTCCTCATCCTGCCTGGCTGCCTTTTTTGGTTGGCAAAAGTTGCGGTTGCTACTCCCTGAAAAGAACATAGAACTCTGAACTCCGGTATGGCTCAAGGGATATTGCCTTGTGCCAAAGGTTGGGGAGCCGATCAGATTCTTGAGCACAGATCCCCCAGTAACTCATTGCCCAGTTGTAAAGAAACATGTTTGTCAACTTCTGGTAATCCAACATAGCTAACATAGCCATTGAAAATAACCATATTCAATAGGTAAATCATCTACACCCGAGTTATTTCCCATGGGTATGCTAAAATCAGCCTGGCTCAATCGAAGACAATCTAAAAAAATCGGAGGAAAACTTACACTGAGGGGCTGAAAATCCTTTCCACTTTGACCAACAATAGGTCTTCTTGATTCGTGTTCCACATCTTTCCGGCCTCAATATTGTAGTTTCAGAGATATTGCAGGCACGTGAAGAAAACACGGCCAATCTTGGATAACAAATCATGAAGTACGGTGGGATTCATCGTCATAAACGATGCTCAAGTCATCACCATCTTTTTTGCGTGGTATAAACCACAGTATAAACCATCCCCAAATGGTCACCGGAGTTCCAGCATTCCCAGGAAGTCTAGGGTTTGTCGTGTTGTCCGACCTTTCACGCAGCGAAAACCTCCAAGCTTGTCTAACGCACACATCGAAGCTAGAAACCACGTGATGCTGCAAAACGGTTCTTGAGGTATGGGCCCATACCATTCACTACCAAGGTAATTCTGATGCATCTCCTGAAAAAAACACCAAAACAGCTGGTATTTCACACCATTTCACAGTTGGTAGTTATGGATGTTCATGCCCCCCATCAACCTGTGGTTCCATAGTTTGCATTGCATGCAAATTGCAAACAGTAGGTTCATCAACAACATGTGGAGGTTCATTCCCATACAAGTACCACCAAATCATCCATATTTTGATAGGGTTTTCCATCACAAACCATCCATTTTGGGGTACCCCCATTTATGGAAACCCCCATGTCTCATTGATATCCACCGCATTTTTGCGCCATGTTTTAGCCACCCAAAGACTCATGTCCAAGCTATGCAGGTTCCGTGCAATCCCATAGTTCTTGGAAGAATCTTCCAGTTATGCAATGCCTGTTTGGATATTTAAACGTCCAAAAAATGCTGGTGTTTTGGGGGCTCGCAGAATGGTTTAAGTTTATTGTAATCCCCATATCCGTAGGCAACACTCTGCCAATTGTCTTATTGAGCAATTCATATCCCAACAGCGGTTGGTTGACGTCACCATGACTGACAGAGGCTTCGACTCTGAACTGCGCCAAACGAATTTGCGACTTTGCGGCCAAAGCTAGGGTGGTGATATTTAGAAAAACGCTGGATTGCCAACTAATTGGATGCCATATTTCCATGGCCACTTCCAAACGAGCACTAAAGATCTGTATAAATACAACCTAGGAAATACAGATGGTTTAAGAAAGAACCATGTCTAGAAAGACTTGAGAGATATCCGTGGCAACAATTGCTTCTGATCACCTTAAATAATGGCTTACCCCAGATCAGGGGATTTTTGATGCAACTATGGTGAAGATGCGATTGTGGCGCCCCACGTCCCGGAAATTCCGCCCGCACCGAAGGCGCCGAGGCGTGGTAGTTTAGCAGCGAGGAACACGAATGGACAGACCTGTCAGACTGGTACAGCTTCAGCTGGGGAGGGTGCCGCTTGCGGGTGCTGACGAGTGGTGTGTGCGCTTTGGAGCGGGCATGCTGGTGCCGCTGCAGGGTGCCGCTGCAGGGTGCCGCTGCAAGGTGCCGCTGTCGGAGCGGTGTGTGCGCCGGTGTGTGCGCTCAAGGCCAAGGACGGCCAAGTTTGACCCCAGTCGGGTTTTGGTTGGGCCAAATATTCCCGCTTCTTTGCTCTCTGTCCTATTATTCCCCGGGTGCGGGCGGTTCTCGTCGTGAAGCGACTCGAATACTATCAGGGCATCTATATCTTCTTCTTTCTACCTGGACGGTATTTTACCACTGACATCAAGGCTCAGCATTTCTCAGTTTATATATAATAATATAGTGAGCGGATGGAATGAATCACTGACAACCAATCAAAATTATTCACTGCTTGGTCCCGATTTCAATTGGAGGCTCTGGTTTAAATTTCCATGTGTTTTCCATGTGTTTTCCATCGTTTTTGGGGATGTTATACATGTTATACTGTATACATGACATGCCCAATTTCCGAGGGCCCAAGGTCTTTCACCACCGCCGCACTAAGGTGATTCAGGTGACTTTCACATCCTGCCATCAGACGAGCTCCTCGTCCTCCTCATCATCCATGATATCATCATCCATGCTATCATCTTGCCTCAGTGGAGAAGTTGCGGACACGCAACCAGGGGGAATCTCGCCCTGGAAAGGTTGGAATCTTCAAAAAAAACATCATCATCATCATCATCGTCGTCATCATCATCATAATCATATACAAACACTATGTATACATGAATGTGTGTACATATATGTATGTATATATATATAAACATATGTATAGATGTATATATGTGTATATGTATATATGTATATATGTATATATGGTATATATGGTATATATGTATATATGGTATTATATGTATATATATATATATGTATATATATAATTATATATATATATCATTATATATCTGTATATATATATATATATCAGTATATATGTATATATGTATAGATGTATAGATGTATATAAATGTACATGTCACTGTCCCCAATTTTACCATTTTTATGGGTGGTATAAACCAGTAATTCATATCAACTTATATGGGTGGTCTCACGCATAGCATAACCTTTATAACCATTATCTTAACACATATATCAACCGTGAAAATCCAACGATGATCCCGCAAATAGCCCACCATTTCAAGATATATTCCATTGGGTGGTGCAAATTATGAAGGACAATGACATTATAACCGTTGTATTAATCCACCATCTTAACCATGGTTAGAATGACCATTATTAACCTTTTATGATACTAACCACTAAATAATCCGCCATTCTAGAATATCATGGACTTATGGATCAATAATGATTAACATGAACATACATATACTGGTTGGTGGTTTCAACCCCTCTGAAAAATATTAGTCAGTTGTCATTATTATTCCCAATATATGAAAAAAATGTTCCATACCACCAACCGGTATATTATATATTAACCACAATGGTTATGATCCTTCCAGTCGTCACGTTTTCTCCATACGGATCTAAGGCTCCAGACCCCGTCAAAGCCTCAGCTTCTGTCGGGACCTCCACGGGCGCAGACTCCTGGGATGTGACGACCGGAGCCCAAAAGAAGGAGATGTTAATGGGGATCTTATGGTGATTAAATATATATATATATTATCCATATATATATATATATTATATATATATGACTGGGAATGAATGATATATATTGATGATGATTTATTGTCAAATTAAAGTTAAAGGGATTTATATAATGGGATTTCAGGGGATTTAATTGGACATACTGGACATACTGGTGTTTTTATGGTGATTCCAGGGTGATTTCATGGAATTTTAACAACTTAAGATTGAACCTGCCGAAATTAGTTGCAGTCACCTAGGGATTGATGAGAAATCCTGGGCTCGCCGTGAGTCCCATACATGGACTTCACCAGCGGAAAAGCGGTTTTCAGCAGCAAGAAATGGGGATTCAAACTTGACAAACCAATATGGGTGGGCTGATGTGGCCTGCTAAATCTCTTGGAAACAAAAACACAAACTACATCGAGGGATGGAGGGAGACGCCAACAATAGAAATGGATAGAAATGGGTATCCAAAGCGGATTCGTAAGCAGTTTTTCTTTGGGTGTAAGATTTTGAACCTGAGTCATTTGTTGAACGTTGCTTCACAACTCCGAATGTTTATAACAATTTATAACCCCTATCTAACCATGGAATACTGTAGTGATATATAATATAGTGATATATCATCCAGCATGAAACCAAATTGGCCTTGTTACGAAACAAAGTTGGCATAAGTGAGTCAACTAACGGCCCCCGCATATCGTATGACTTGTGGTTCAAAATCTCTAGCTACACTATGCTACACCGGCTGCCAAGTTTACGCTGGTGGAAAATCAACCAATCCAGTGGGAATTGGAGCTTAATCAGGCCCCGGGGAAAAATCTTTGAAATCTTCCTGTGTAAATCATCCTATTAATATTCATATATTTCCCTATTAAATTTAGGCAATTTTGGGGATGATTCCCCTTACGAATCATGATTCCATCGGTCACAATGTAAAAAAGCCGAGGTCTCTGCATTCACTGTGTTCCATCCCCAATGGATCCGACAAAAATTGCTTGTGCCCACCAAAAACCTCGTTTTTTTTTTTTCGTTGGTATTTACATCACCCTTTTTTGTTGCGCCAGATATCGATCTGGAAAACAATCAACCTCATACCTCCATCCCATCCCACCGCTCCTCATGCCATTCATTCGCCTCCTTGTTCCTTGAATGCCCAGCGCTGCGGGGATTTCAACATCAATCATAGCGCAAAAAATCATCGAACATGGTCGTTTCCCTCAGATGTACTTGGTCAAAACTTGAACAAGGTATACTATATATATATATTATATGTATGATTATGCATATTCTATGTGGTATGGTCACCCATCTCACAACAGGAATCCCAAGCATGAACATACGTATATATCTCTACTAAAGGACTAATGACCATCACCCAATCAATCATCATTGTTGCAAAACCCACTTTTTACATCTTTGTACCCCATGTTTGGTTGTGAATATCCCAAATACATTGACCATATGGAAAATCCACCAGTTCCAGCTGCTACAAATCATTTCAATATCATGTTCATATGATGCAGATCATTCCTAGGATTTTCCATATCTTCTTGACCTTTTCCCATGTTTCAAAGACATCCCTTGGCGCCCGTCCAAGTTGCCAGGACCAATAGCCATCCACATCATCTGCAGCGCAGTGCTGCTCTGCATGGGTCCAGGGACCCTTCAAATCCTTTGGCTTGAAGTACTTGCACTTACCTCAGGCCGCAAGTCATCATGGGCCCAATGGATGAAATGGATGAGTCCTGGTCAGCCTGGATGTGGTGAAGAAAAGTCTGGGAAAATGCCCGGTTGAAAAAACCTCCAGTTCTGGGTGATGAATCTATCCATTTCCTGAGCTGCGTACAAGTCATGGGAGTGCTGGGAAAATGCTAAGTTTAACATCACTACCGTTTTAACAGGGAGGGGCCATTGTAGGCTACATTTTAGACGTGTTTTTCTTGGGGGTACGTCCAAAATATAAGATTACATTTTTTTGAGAGTGCGTTACACATGCAAGATTTCAGTTTATAAGGTCCCTTGGTTGATTTTCAAAAAAAACCTGAGGAGGCCTTAAACATATAAGATGTCATTTCTTTTTAAATGTAAGACATGTCAAATGTCAAATAGCTGCAGAATTGGAGGTCTTCAAATACCTGCAGAATCGCAGGAAACCAAACACGTAAGCAGGTGGTTTAACATGCTTTAACTAGCAAAAAGTGAGAATTTCACCATGTTGACTGTGGATAGAATAGGGATTCAACCAAACCCTCTTGTCTTGAGCATAGGGGCTATTAAGTAACAACAACAAGGATTTTAAGGGCACATTCATCATCTGTTTGGGAGTCACTGATTTCTGGGTGGTTTTGTTCAATCCCAGTTTTTTCACATGTGATGAGCTACCAGGGTTTCGAACTGCGCCCCTACGTAAGGCAAAAAAAAACACCGATGGTAGTTCAACAAATGCACATATATGTAATATATATGTGTCAAACTGGCAACGGGCCCCACCTGGGGCCAGCACTCGCACGGTTCTCTTTCCTCGCCCTCGAGCAGAGTTCCACTGCGGTTGGATATGGCTGAGCCAGCCTATGATACTGCATGCAAGGAAACACATGAAGGGGTGATTTCACACTCCTTCTAAACTATAAATTCAAATAAACAAAAATTGCCCTTCATGTGGCTTCAGCCTTCAATGAACTGACGACGCTCGGTGGTGCCAGGGAAACATTCTCCATAGGTCTGAATGCCACCCCATTTTGATCGCCTTCAAATAGGCTGCGAAATCGGCTCCCTTCGGGGACTGCTTGGCGGAGCACGAAGTGACCCACTTCAAGTAATCCTGCATGGCGGGATCTCCAGCCTCCGCATCCTTCTTGGCTTTGGCCACCATGCCATTGTAGGACAGATTCAATCCCGCATACTTGCCCATGGTGTTGAGAGTATCGCCCCACTGCTTCAGGCTCATCACTCCGGGCGGTAAGCCGTCCGGATGAGTCTCAGCAGCTCCTACCTTCGAATTTCTCATCTTCAGCATCACTGGGGACTGTGCTTCACTTACCACGTCAATCTCCTCCCAGGAGTCAAGGCGACGCTTTGACCCATCGTGCATGGAACCAGTGGAAGCTACGCCGATCTCATCCTTGGCGCCTTGCATTTCACACAGCAAAGCATGGAGTCGACCTTCATTCTGAAGCGACTTGAGGAATTGCAACTCACGGTCATGCTCAGGAGACATGTTCTTAGACATGGACATGGCAGGCAAGCGAACTTCGATCAACACAACGATGAGCACTGGCCTATGGATTGGAAACTCAAAAAGGGGCTGATGGTGATATCAGCACGCATGCTCAAAAACTATGGTCCTCAGAAGATCTCGCATAAATAAAAATAAATATGCTCAAAACTCTGTACACTGCGCTGGACAAACAAAAAGAGGATGAATTCTCGGCTGAAATATCTCTTGCAGACACCCAGGAATCTTTAACCACTGTGTATTTAACCCTGTAAATAAATAGCACTCCAGATTCACAAACCGCAGTTGATACCGCAGTTGATACACCAGACATTGCACTGTACTACATGCTCGGGTGGACACTCTGAAACTGCTTCTTCTGTTCTCGGCGCTCATGTTCATGTTTTTGCTGCAACTTCCGGCGGGCAGTTCGGTGCTCGCGGTGCTTGCGCTTGATGGCCAAAATGGTGGCTTCACTATTCAGTTGATACTCTCCCACATCCAAAATTGCTCTGAGTAAGTCTGCAGCGTCCATTTGATCTTTGGTTAGACCATCTGCAATCATCAATTGAGTGGGACACCATCGCACGGCCATACCTGTACGAGACATGGTCTGACGGAGAATTGCTAAGTCTATGGCTACTCTCTTGTCTTCGGACTTGGTGACCGAGGACATTGAAGTGAGGCTGTCATACAACGACTTGCAATCTGAAATGCCCGTGAGAACAGCTTCGATTTTGGGTTTCTTTTGAAACTTGGGATAAGTTTGCATAATCCCTCAAATCAAAGCAGCCGTGTTTCGCCTCAGTGATCATCAAAGACATCCATTCAGCCAGGGCACTCGCCGTTGAAAAACTTTGAGATTCACCTCCCAACGTAGAGGAAACTACCCTAGGTAAACGGTATGACTTCCAACAAAACGGTGACCACTTCGTCGGCATGTTCCGAGTCAACTCTGGACCTACAAAACCTAATATGTATCCAGCTTGGGTGGCATGTGCCTTGGCATTGGCAAACGCTGCGTCGCTGTGAAAACATATTCCAATTTCGTTCCAGGGAATGTCTCGAACTGTGATTGTCACATGGCTGTACTGCTTGGCTCGATGGACTAATTGATTGGCCTGCATCAAATCCCATACCGTTGGTGATGGAAAAGCCTGTTGACTAAAAGAGGTCTGAACACACAAATCAGGACGTGTTTGTGAGGCCAGCCAGTTTGCCGCTCCGTTGATGGCTCTCAAAGCCGATATCTCTTTTTCAGTGGCCGGAGCTTGTTTGTCGGACATTCTGCTACGGCTCAAGGAAATTGGTCGCAAGTTGTCAGCATAGGTCTTTTGATGATACTTGATTTCAAAGGATTCGGGGTCTTGGTCATACTGAATCCCACAAAATTCCCCAGAACCAACTCTCCACTTCCTATAGGGAAAACGTTCTTTCAACTTCTCAATGGCCTGTTGATACAGTGCACCTTGACCTCCAGTGATAGTATCATCCACGTGTGCGCCCAAAATTCCTACTAGAGATTTGTCAGCATCCCGAAGAAAATACAAACAATTGTCAAACTGCGATCGTTCCCAGCCTATCTCCTGTGCAGTACTGTCAAAGGTGCTCCACCAATTGAACGGTGCATCGTTGGACCCATAAATGTTTCCAGTAATCTCAATGACGTCTTGAGGATGAAGATCAGGAATGCCCCCTTTAGGTTGTCGCATGTACAGGGGACGGAATTTCTTTTGTATGGGACCAGCTTCCAAAAAGGCACCCTTGATGTCACCTAGGCTCATGATCCAGTGCTTTGAAACAATTGTCTGCAAAACCAACGCTCTTGCTAACTGACTCATGGTAGGACTATGACAACATCCTGAATTGATCTTGGCCTCGAAGTCTGGATCCAAATGACCCTGTACACAGAGACGTGCTTTGACACGTTGTCCATCTTCATCATCCTTTTGTGTGATGACAAACCGTGATCCAATAAAACGATCTGATTGGTTTTTGATGATCCTGGCAGCGTCTCTTCCAGTCCAGACCTGAACTGCACCCTTACCCTTTAGGGTCTCCCATTCTACAGTTTTGGCAAGATCAATTCTCGCTTGAAGTTCAGGTTCGTGACCGGCTGGAGCGAGCTCCTTTTGAGCCCTTTTTTGCAAAAACGCAGCCATATATACATCAACTGGACAATGCTCCCCCTCTGGTACCGCGGACAAGACTTCCTGGCAAAACAATCCGTCTGAAGTGTCATCATGTTTGGCTCTATGTGTGGGAGGCTCTTGAGACCCTTCCCGAAAACTCACACTACGCTTGTGACCACTAGTTCTTGGGCTATCTTGCTCAGGAGGGTCAGGCAAAGGCGTAGATGGTGACACAGGAGGAGACGACTCACCTATATTTTGCATCATTTCCAGAAACTCTTCACTGTGATCTTCAACTATACGAAGGGGCTGAAAACGTTCTGGACCCTAAGGTGTGTCGTACACGCATTGGACCATATCTGCCATCTTGAAACTTGTCTGAACTTGCATTGCGTTCAGTGGGAACAGCTGATCGAGGTACTGGCGGATCAGGCATGACTGACTCCTCAGCCTGTTGCTGTTGGAGGTTCTCTGCAGCAGTCACGGCACCTGATAAAGACTGATTGTGGACGGCTTCTGACACAACATCAGGGTCAGGAGGATTACCTTCAGGGATTAGGTCTGTGAACTGACTCTTCGGAAACTGCCCTTTTTCCAGCAAGTTCTTGATTCCTAACAGCTCATTGTCAGAAAATTCCGCCACTGTCTGTTCAGACTCTGTTGCAAAACGAAGTTGCTCAGGTGAACATCGATAAATGCTGCGTCGATGTGCCACAATGAGGTTCCTTCCCAGATTACCTAAAACCATTGCAGCTCCATGCCATTTACCCCCACGTTCTAGTTCCCCTTTATTCCATTTCTGGGTTCTCCAATAATAGACCCAGTCCCCTGATTGAAAGGCTCGGTGAGGTCTTGGCCGTGCACGAATTGCTGCTTTCAAGGCTCGATTGTCCTGTGCTTCCAAGACGGCTCTGCGAGCTGCCATGCGGATGGAGTGTGCTTTATCCATCGCTGATTCAGAGTGGGCAGACTCAATGGCATTCAAATCAGGGTTATCTTGCAACAAATCTGCAGGCAATTTCGGATTTCTACCAAACACCATCTGATAGGGGCTCACTCCGGCCACGGACAGCAGGGCATTCTTTGCAGACTGTGCATGAATCACGCACTCAACCCACTTCTCTGGAGTTTCAGGCCGGACTTCATCGATCACTCGTGCCAAGATTTGTTCAAACCATTGACCATGACGCTCCACCTTTCCCAATTGATAGTGAGCTTCGGTTGCAGTCTGAAGCTGTTTGATACCAAAACCTTCACAAAAGGAGGACAAAGCATCACTTACATTTGGCTTGGCCGGGTCAGTGATCAAATACTCTGGTGCCCCAGCCCAAGAGATCCAGCTATCGCGCAACACGCCTTTCAGCAACTCAGCTGTTTCACGTTCAAAGATGGGTGCACACACATGCAGAGAGGTTCCATAGTCGACTAAATTGACGCAAGGAATGGACTGATTGGGTTTCCAGCCTGGCATGTATTTCACATCTAAACCTAGCTGATGATTAAAGTCCACACATCTTGGAACGTTGGCTGGCAGTGCACTTGCTGGGCGAACGTGGTTTGCACACACTGAGCATTGTAGCTCCTGGGCTGCTTGGATGGCTTGTTCTGAAGCTTTGCTGTGTTTCAACAAGCGCACAAGTTCGGCAGTGGAGGGATGACCTAGGTTCTTATGTAGCTTATAAACAGCATTCTTTACCTGGTTATCCCGATGTTGATTATGTTGATCATCTATGACTTCTTCAGCGGCCAAACACTCAACATCCAAATCTGCATATTGGAGTTCATGAATTGTGGAAGGCAAGGCTACACCCGCCTGAGCGAGTTCCTGCAGCACAGAAATGCAAAACTTGGGAGTGTATGTCGCTACAAAGTCGCTCAGCAGTTGAGCAGACTTCAATCTTCCTGCCACCTGCTTGTGCTTTGGACATCCGGGACATTGCTGCATATGTTCAGCAATTTGCGGTCTGGAGGTCATCAGACCGGTGGCTTTCTGTATTGGCAACTTAGACTCTGGACAGCACAAACCATAGGCACACATGTCTATGCGAAAGGTTCCAAACTTCCTGCGCAAGCTTCTCATTTCAGGGGCATGCCAAACATGTGAGGGCCATGGATGCTCAAACAGAAAGTCACCCCCTCTACGCAGCTGATTATGAATCTGATCTATGCAAAACCTCAGACGTCTCTTGTTGTCCCGCATCAGTTGAGCACGTTCCAAAGGGGTCCTGTAAAACTGGTTCAGATTCTCCCAGCCCCCTTCGTGAGTGCATGGTGGACAAACCACCAACAGTTCCGGTCGCGCATCTTCCAGCGCTTGATTGACATGCTGCTGGGTCCGCCTATCTAACAGATCGCAACCTTGCTTTATGTCATACGCAAGACCCTTCTTCCCCATTGATTCAGCAATTTTTGAAAATCGTGGAGGGGAAAACAACTCAGCCACCAGAACCTTAGATTGCTTACTATTGTCATGCTTATGCAGTTGTGCAAGTAAACATCTACATTCCTTTTGTTTGAGGGTAACCTTTCTTTTCCCCCCGTCCTTGGGTTGCATCAATCCATTCGCAGGGGCAGCTGAACACCCAGAGGTCGCCGGACTCGTTGACGACACCGGCGGCTTCACCTGGACGGCAAGCTCAGGAGGAAATTGCATGAGGTCAACCACAATCTGACCAGCTTCATTTGTGCACATGTCCTGCGACCCTAAATCCAGAAACTTGATCTTGTTGTTCTGAAAATCCAGGTGAACATTCAGCTTTTCCAGTGTGGGTCTGCCCAGCAATAACGGTGCATTGCCACCAATGATTGCTGCTTCAATGAGACCATATTTCCCATTCAGACCTACAGGCAAACGAACTGACTGTGTGGCTGTCTCCAGTGCCCCATTTCCAAATCTGAACTTGTTTTCTGCGGAATACACCTCTCCAGATGGTAGATTGCGCTCTTTCAGCATCTCTTGAACAGTTGAGAGCGTGGATGACCCAATCAAGGTCTTGCCACATCCACTGTCGATGATTCCTTTGCCAGGGGACGAAGTCAAACCAGCAGCCAAAGACTCAGCTGAATCTCCAGACGCACAGCACTCGGCAGCACCCACGAATTGGACTAGCCCTGCAGAGCTGGCTGAAGCACCATCAGACTTTGCGCTAGGCTGTTCTTTGCATTCTCTGGCCCAGTGGCCAACTCGGCCGCACTTTCGACATTTTGTTCGTCGCTTGAGCTCTTCTACATCCACCCTAAAGGACCTGGACGACGAGGAGGAAGAGAACTTAGGCTGCCCAAACCTCCTGGATTGGTTGACCTTCTGGATCTCCTTTCTGCGCTCTTTCCACGTCACAGCTAGGGCTTCTGCTGCATCATTCTCTGAGACTTCACCAGTGTCAGACTCGACGTGAATGCCATGGTCGGCAAGGAAGGCTTCCACGTCCTGAAACTGCTCATCATCAGGAGATGCAGTGATAGTGTCAGAGCCATCTTGCTCCTCCACCAGCAGGGACCCAATAGCCTTCTTGGCTCTCGGATTCACGGCCTTGTACGTTGGGAAGCATGACCTCAACGCTGCTGCAATGGTTTCATAATCAAGCTTGCCCTGAGATTTCGCCTTGACTATGGCCTTCTGTTCCTCTGACAACCCGCAGCAGTGAAGGGCTATCCAGCCTCGGGCTTGAGCTGGAAAATCGACGCCAGCGCGTCTGCTGCATCTGTCACATGCATCTTTGACCCTTGCTACCCATTCTTTGGTGGATTCACCGTCCTTGGCGGCCAATCCAAACACCTCCCCCAGACTCTCTCCCAAAAGGTCAGTAGATTCCTTTTCGGGGAATCGCCCATGAAGCACCTGCCACAGCTTATCCTCGCCGTCCTCTGCTGTCATTTCTTCCAGCGTCAAGTGCTCCAAGCACTCCAAGGCGCTCCCTTCCAGAAGAGTATAGACCCAGGGGCCTCTCTGTGATTTCTGCAGATCCTTTACAGTCATCATCTTTGCTTGGCACCACAGTTTCCATCTTTTCAATTGCTTCCCAGCATCGTCGCTGTCGCCACTGAAGCGGCGAAAGTTTTTTTCATCAGCCATGGCTTTTGCTGAGCCCCAGGTGGGGCTCCGCTACCAATGTCAAACTGGCAACGGGCCCCACCTGGGGCCAGCACTCGCACGGTTCTCTTTCCTCGCCCTCGAGCAGAGTTCCACTGCGGTTGGATATGGCTGAACCAGCCTATGATACTGCATGCAAGGAAACACATGAAGGGGTGATTTCACATATGTATATCATTAAATGGCCATATCTGCTAGTTTATATAGGCTTACATCATCATATATGTGTCTTTGGTTTCCAGATTCCATGCCTTGGGATGGAGACTTGAAATTCATCGCCAAAGGCACTCGTAGGATGAATCCTCGGCTCCACATTCGCCAGTTGAAATGAGACGGGATTCACAGCGATACAACATCGTTATTTATAAGTAGTTATCATTAGTTATCCCATCGGTTATCCCATTAGTTATCCCATTAGTCATGTTATAATTAGTTATCCCATGTATTCCCATGTTATCCCTAGATATTCTAGACAAAATCGTCGATATTTTTCTTGGTCTAACTGTGTTCACAGCATGACCAACACCTATCTGGGGCACAGTCGAGACAGGTCTTGTTTCAGTGATCCCAGGGATCCTCTGTGCCAGCAAGTGCTGAAAGGAACTTATTTCACCCCATGAATATAACTCATTAATATTAATTAATCATGAATAAGCCATAGAACTGGGTTAAACTGTGGTTATTACCTACTTCATTGGATTTCAGCCACGATTCCAGCTGCTCTTCTTGAACAACGACTTGGTCTCTACGCAGCGCCTCAGGTCAATAAGGGGGTGTCTACGTTGAACTTTTCCAACGGTGCATATTCCAACGGTGTATACTATCATACCTCAACATACGTTAGTAAAACCAAACCTTGGATCCACACCCATCTCCCAAACGGGGAGTCAATCTAAGGTATCAAGGGACGTCCAGAGGAGTTTTGCTTCCAGGGCACACCTTGGAAGGTTTCTCGGAGTCCTGTAAGATTGCACAGCAGCGGTAGCCCTCAAGGCAACCCCTTGGCGGCAACGTGAATGATCAGGCGGTCAGCCGAAATGATGAACTTGGTTCAATGGGAATTTCAGGATCCTAAAATAGAGGTACTGTACCATAACAGGCCATATTTTGTGGGGATATCCCCTTACATAGGCCTTATATAGGCCTTATATTTGGTAGGTACCTCGAATTTAGGTTCCTGAAATTCCCATTGACTTGGTGTTTGGAACATGGGGAAAACTCAACTACGAAGATCTACAACCATGATGGCAAACTCTACGAAGAGCGAACGACTCACCAAACATGTGATGTTTGTTCTGAAATTTGAATGTACTGGGTGATCCCCACATGTGGGACAACCCCACATAGTTCATTGAGTAACTTTACACTACACGTGATCCTTCTTTGAATTCATTGTTTGGTGTAATGTCAAACAGAGACGTTTCCGGCTCGTTTCAAGCTTCCACAAGGATAAAAACATGATAAAGATGGATAAAGTGTAAATAGTTTGAAAATCCAACCGGGATAGATGGTCAATAAAAAGGTATTCGGATCGTTGCCCAGCCCCAACACAGTTTCTTTGCTACCACATGCCGCTTGCCAGGCAATTTCTTGTTGGACCCAGCTTGAAAGTGGAAGCAAAACGTGTAGCTCAGCAGAAGCCAAGGGACTTTTGTTTTGGAGGCTCCGAATTGAATTTATCCATCTGCGAGCGAAGCAGTGGCGGATTTGGATGACTTGTGGGGAGATTGCGAGATTGCACCCTTCCATTAGATTCAATTACTGACTCTTTAAATCGGACAGGTATATGATGTATATGGGTTTGTCGTGGCCATATATATATATATATATATATCGGGCAACCAACTAATTACTCCATTTTCTGGTCCCATTTTTTGCTCAAGGAGTCTCGGCTTACCTACATGATGACTGACACCATCCAAGCCACTAACTCCTTCCCCCATTCCATCCTTCAACACCCCCGAAACCGGGGATTTACACATATTTGGGACACGCAATGGGGGTGTAATTATTCTGTATGTGTTGGCCTTAACATCCCAAAAGACGAGTCGTAGTGGGTAGCCTAAAACGATGGGATGAGTTGAGAACCCTTGGCATTCACGGATGATCATGTATGGCTTCAAATACTCTGAACCAATATCAGTACTGGCAACCCTGGATTGATAAAACCTGGTTGATTTTTTATTCGGGGTTCCCAATAAATCTGATAGTGAGAATCTGCTACTAAAATGGCACCACCTCTAAAATGGATTAAAATGGCACCAATCCGCTTAAACAGCATGGTAAGCCAACAAAGAAAGACACGGTCCGTCGACCGAAACCGGTCCCATCCAAAAGGACCGCCAAAAGCACTTTTCGACCGTCCCAGGAAGACGGAATTTCTGTGCGAAACGGTTGCCGTCTTTGGGTTTAACTGTTTCTGGATTCTACATTAATGGAGTTTGCCGCAACATACAGCGTCGAAAAGGGATATGGAAATAAATGTGCATGGGCGCTGGTGTAGCCACCGCTATGATCTGTGCATCGTGTCATGCAGAATGATGCCATCAGACCTGAATTCTGTGGAAGTACCACGGAGCGATTTGATGCAGATTGGTTTGGTCGCGTCTGAATTCGCAATATTCGTCGATATTGCTATGGTATCAGAATCTTGCCACTCTGGTTTCAATATCAGAATGGTCCAAAGGCATATATACTGTACATATAGTATTACATGGGTCTGTCTGAAAACAAGATACACACACACATATATATATATATATATACAAATATATATATATATAAATTATATATATATATATATCTATATATACACCCCAAAAAACACTGGCCACTCATCAATTTTGTTGTGAAACTGGCCATATATCGGGCTTACATATCCCTGTTTCAAACGCCCCAGATTGGATATACTTGGGTAGTTCAATCCCGTTATATCCCCGTCATTCCCCATCAATATGCATATCCACTTTAAATCCAAGTTTCAATGACATACACACATATGCCTGCACATATACTATATATATGTAATTTTATGTATAATTACAGTATATACATCTGCTATGCATATAATATATATCCTATTGATTGATGTATATTAGATATATACATATGGCACCTCAACTTTTTGACCCATCCCCATGGTTCCTTTCAGGACCCATGGTTCCGCCTCATCCAAGCCGAAGCGGACGTTTTGGTTTTGCATGGAGAAACCACCTGTGGGCGGCGACAGACTGGGTAGGTTCGCCCCATTGAAGCCATTCGAATGGGCTTGAGCCAACAGAGATAGGGAGACATAATAGGATTCCCATGGGATCTCATGGTTAGTAATGGTGAATAATGGTGATTGATAGTGGTTAATAATGGTGAATAGTGATATGGAGGTTTCCAAAGTCATGGGGGTACCCCAAATCATCTCAAATCATGACTTAGTATTGAAAGCCACGGTTTTGGGACTCCCCATTTCAAGAGTCCCCATATGATTGACAATTATTTAAATAATCATCCCAAATAAGAGGGAGGAATAAAAAACATGTTGGCGAAAGATTGGAACCTAACAGATTAGATAACCTATACCATTATTTACCCAAGTGTGCATATGATAGACAATAAAAATGTATATCTACAATTCGCATATATAATGTATATGTATATACATATATACACATATATATAAATATTGTATGTATATATATATATACGTAAATATATATATATATGTATACATTTATATATACATATATATATATATGTATACATTTATATATACATATATATGTATGTATACATATATATATATATGTATATATATAAATACGTATATATATATATAAGTATATATATATATATACGTATATATATATGTATATATATATGTATATATCTATATATCTATATCTATATATATATATATATATCTATCTGTATATATATATGTATATATGTATATGTATATGTGTATATGTATATGTGTATATGTATATGTATATGTGTATATGTATATGCATATATCATATATTATATATCATATATTATATATTATATATTATATTATATATAATATATATACTATATATTATATATTACATATTATATATTATATATTAAATATTATAATTATATTTTATGATAATATACGACATATTTTCTAAGTCTAGTTTCAACCCTTAGAATCACAACAATCATTGACTTTAGACCCATGCCTTTCCCATCCAGTCAGGTCCCCGGAAGACAAGGCACTGGACCAATCTCCTTGGGTTGGGAATGATCAGCTGGGAATACCATTGAAGGTAGGTTAAGAATCCCCAATGGATCCCAATGCTATGTTTGAAATATGTTTCAAATATGTTTGAATGTTCTTTTTAAAGAACTGGTTGATTGGTAAGTAAAAATTCCCATGGATAGTATCATTCCTACTGGATAGATCTGGATTATAGGATCCCCGAACTCATCAAGCAACAGGGCTTTCGCAGCCACTGTCGAGTTGATCATGTGGGTATGGGTCAAAATTGAGTACCCCAATCATTGGATGGTTGGTTCATATTAAAACCAGACTAAAATCTGTGGTCCCCCCCCTCCGGTATTCAATTTTGACTCATCCTATCAGTAGTCAGTGCTGTTTCTCGCTCCTGGCCGAGATTGATGACTTCCCCCTTTGAATAGCCATCCTTTATGGGGCTTGGTCGGCCGAAGCGTACCCTCTGGTAAACTAACATAGCGAACTGGAAAATCACCATGTTATATAGATTATATAGGTAAACCAACTATAAATCACCCATTTTGCAGAGCTATGTTAGATTACCAGAGGCTATTCCCTTGTTGCTGGTTCAATCATCTTAAATCCAATGGTTAAATCCACCATGGGTCGGATCTACCAAGGGACGGTCTTTGCTGGCCCGCTTCAGGGCTTCCACTTCGGCATCCGGCCAACTGATATCTGCACAGCTGGCCTCTCGGATAGAGGCGTCAAAAATCCCCAGAAAAGCTGAGAGGATTTCTAGCAACAAAAATAAGGGTATCTCTGGTTATCAATAATGGTTTATTAATTGGGGGGTATTCCCCTAATAGTCATGATTTGATACTTAAATGGTACCTTCCCAATTAAACAGCCTAGGGGTTTATTAATCCAGGGTTGACATTATCTATAAAACAAAGTATCTTGTGGGGGCTATTTCATGGGATACAACGTGATCTTTCTATTTGGGTATTGTAAACAACAAGAATCTGAGACTTGTCCAACGTCCGGGGCAAAATGAGGTCTTAAACCAAGAGAAGGTACCATGGCTACCCTGGTTTCAAACCCATCCGAAAGATATCGATAGGACAAATGGACACTTGGAGAAATGCGGAGATGATGAGGTGAAGATCACCTTATAACGTCCTAGGAGCATTCGCAAACCCTTTCCACAATTCTTTGGCCTTTCTGTGCCCCAAATCAAGTATCCCACAACCCTGGCAATCTCACAGGATCTCAAAGGACCGGGTCATACTTTTTTTCTGGGATCATCATCTCGAGTTCAACATGTGGAGGCTTCCTACTTCATGGGGGTACCCCAAATCATCCATGTCATTTTCATGGATTTTCCATTATAAATAAGATTTTCCACCATGATCCATCCATCCATGCGGTACCGCCATAAAGGGTCGCAGCACCAGGGACACCCCGGACCCATCCACTCCCCGGACGACACCTTCGTGGTGATCCAGCGCGGCACGATCTGCGTGCCGGAGACGGGCCGGTAGCAGGGACACACCTCTTTCTTGAAGAGACCATCGCCTGAAACGCTGGGTGAAGCGGTGAAGATTATCTGGATCGGAAGAATATGATGGGATGATATGGGATGATTTTTTGGGATCATCATCTCGAATGTGGTGAAACAGATTTCACGAAACAGATTTGAAGCCAGCAAATAGTGACGTCAGATCATTTCCGGACAAGAAAAGTACAAGAAACAGGTGTGAAAAAACATAAACATTCAGATCTGTGTCAGTGTCGACGATTTTGGCGCGATGTCTCAGGCTTGAAAATCCTTTGAATATCTATTAATTTCCCCAGCATTCTGCACTGAATTTGTGTTGACAGCAAAACCTGGTGAAAAAGTTGTCTGATGCTGTGTGCATCACTTTCCATCTTGTTTGGATTATACGTTCTTCAATCAATAACATAGCAAACACGCACACTCTGTCGCTCTTGACGGTGTGTACATTAGTCAATGGAGTACATATCATAGGGGAGTGGCCTTGTCTTGGTGGGTTCAAAACATCCCGAACCTCTAAATCGGTCTATATAGATTTCGTTCATCGCATGCTGTAGTACAATTTGGGAACCTCGGAAAACAATGTTTCGACATGTTTGTACCATGCATTTAATTTGTTAGCCAGGTTCTCACATATTATTGCTACTAGGATGTTTCAACGCGCCAAGAGAAGAAGTCCATACTGGGGCTTTTAGGTGCGAGTAGGGATAAAGGAGAAACCCATTTAAAGCCACTGACTACGGTATAGTATCCTACGTAGCTACTAAAAGCAATAACCCAAAAAATGTGCGTCTTATTGCCTTTACACCACAATTATTTACCACATTATCTAGGACATTCATGGACATTCTAGGACAAATAAATGTCACATCATTTACAGCATGTCTTATTTATGGCACTAGTATACATGAATCTAAGTGATAAATTCAAAACAAGCACTGTTACCATAATGCATTCACCACACTGTGCAAGATCAGAATTCACTGGTTGGTGGTATACCTACCCCTCTGAAAAATATGAGTCAGTTGGGATTATGACATTCCCAATATATATGGAAAGTCATAAAAGTCATGTTCCAAACCACCAAGCAGTAGTGGTATCCCTGTTATGGCACATCATAATTCCCAATGAATTAGGTAGGATACCCTGGGGTAAACTATCACCATTCCCAGCATCTTCCGTCCTCTGAGCGTCTTCGCCAGATGTGTTCCCTCTGGCAACGCAAAGCGGTGGCACATCTCCTGCGCCGGAATTTCATCATTTTTTGTGGACCACGTCGCCTGGCCGAAACCAATATTTGGGGCTTTCCAAAATTGGAGGTATCCCAAAATGGATGCTTTATAATGGAACATCCTATTAAAATGGATGATTTAGAAATGGATGATTTAAGGGTCCCCCTATTTTAGGAAACCCCCATTAAAAAAAGGCACTTGACCAGATGTGAACAAATTAAATTACAGTAATCAGCCGAACTGTGACAGATAAAAAGCATGTGAATTTTAAGCAGTGAACATGTGGGCTTACACCAACCCAATAGAGATTGAACACACCAAAAGTCTTTTTCACTTACCCAAATGTGTATAAAACCAGTCCAAAATTTCAGCTTGAACAGAACATGATTGAATTGAACCATCAAACACGTGGATTGTGACTGAACAAGAGTGGAAATGGGTATGGACCTACTCACCATATGGCCATGGGTCAATTCACCCTGATGGCTTCAGTCATCACTCAGGACGCTTCAATGTGTAACCTTCAAAGAGGTTCCCCAATAGGTTTGATTGAAATCCCCAAACCACATAGTTAAAAACCTCATTTTCACCCTTGTTCATTGGGTTCAATCCCTCGTTGTGATGCGAAACAAATCACCATTTATTTTGGGCCGGTTTTTGCCATGTTAAACCACCAACCATTGTAGCTTTCACAGATACCAGATTTTCATTGGTTCATACCCATCCATCGCAACCTCCTGGTATCTGCGACCACAAACAAAAATCACTCCTTGCTCTGCAGGTCCATGGGTTCGCAAGCCTTGTCCAGGATGTCATGGACTCACTATATTTATAGATATGTGTTCCAGTGTTCCTTATAGTTGGAAGCAACGGGCCCTCATGATGTGTCATGGCTCCTGTGATTATATGTGTAATGCATATATATATATATACATACATACAGTATATATGTATATCAGTATATCCGTATAACTGTGTATCTAATATGTATATATATAATAATAATAGTAATAGCAATAGTAATAACAATAATAATATGTGTATCTATATAAATAATAATAATAAAAATAATAATAATAATATGTGTATCTATATTAATAATAATAATAGTAATAAAACTAGTAAAAAAACATAATAATAAAAATAAAAATAAATAAATATATATATATATTAATACGTATATTATACAAATTCACGTGTATATACACATGCAGTCAAGGGTCATCCTGGAGTAGATAGAACATGGATGAACATGGCATTTTTCAAAACACCTTGACTAAAAATGCGAATGTCTTTGGAATTTTCGGGGCTCCCATGCCTTTCATGCCTTCCATGCCTTAATTTGCGGAACCTCTGAGGCTCAGAAGCAGAAGCCAAGGTGCATCCATGTCCATAGTGTGGCCTTTCTTCAGCATGGCATCTGCTGCCTGAGTGGAGATCATCGAGATCATCGAGATCGGATGGACATTAGAAACCACCAACCTATGCTGAAAAAATGATGCCTTGTGGATGTCCCTCAAACATCTGTGACTTTTTGTAGCACACATCTTCGAGATCGATCTGGGTATGGCTCATTTGTGGTGAGTATGGATGCCTTTTGAACATGTCCTGGAAATCAGGGGTCAAATGATGTAGAAGCGTCATACAAACCATTGTTTTATGTAATCCAAAGATATGTATAGTTACTTGAGTAACTATAGTCTTCTGTCATCAATTATGTCATCACTCATCACAAGATATTTCAACTTTGCCAAACAAGAATGCCTTCCGTAATCCAAAACACCCTCCAGAAGCCATGGCTTCGTAGGGGATTCACACATATTTGGGGGTGGTAAAAGAGGGAGGGGTGGGATTTTCTTGCCCGCTTCACTGACTCATTGTTCTTCCAGTTTTCGCACCGAAACTCCTCCTGACGGTCACAGAAGGCCAAGTTCATTTCGATGCATTGCTCACAAGTTCTTTTACCTGAGCCACGGCCGTGTCTGTCCGTCCGAGCTGGCACAAAAACGACCTTGGTTTTTGTGCTACTTCAAGAGGTTAAAACTGGATTAAAACATCGTAAGACCAATCACAAAGTGTCACAAACGGAATGTTATTTCAATTTTTGCTATAGTTTTAGAATAAGCTTGGGAAAAGTGGTAACATCACATTAGCTATAAGTGGGTTACAATGGCTTAATAGCCACTCCCGGACTTGGGATCAATTGGGACGATATTCACACACGTTCCAGCTAGAGAAAAAAATTGATTTTGCTTCTTGGTGGCTCTGGACTTTTATTTAATTTATATGTAGGGAATCGTAAACTGCCATGAAGCAACAAAAAAACAAGACCTTCTGGTCACTTGATGTCAACACAAGCCAATAATACCTCGAATCTCATGGCTTATGAAAGTTACCCTCTGGTTATTTAACATAGCCATGGAAAATGACCCATTTATACTTGATTTTCCCATTAAAACCTCCATTTATAAGGGATTTTCCATGGCTATGTTAAATAACCAGATGGTACAGGAAAGCGCGAAACTCATGCCTAAGTCACGCCTGTGTGCTGAAAATCTGCTTTCCCCCATCTAAATGCAATTTCCAGGAAGTCATGCCTATGTCATGCCCGCACCCCAAATCACCATCTAAATGCAGCGGAAACCTTTGCTTCATTTTCATTTCTTCACCTTTGCAAAACGTTTGGCGCGATTTGCGCGCCATGCCGCCAGCCAAGCGCTGCGGCCAGCAGTGGATCTCAAAGTTCCTTTGTTCACCACTTCCTTTTGAAACACAGACCACAGGGCCTCTTTTCGGCACATAGGTTTGAGGTGCGAGGAAACAAAAAATACCAAAACCCATAATACCAAGTACCTTCTTGCATCCTATCGCAGAAAAAAACCTCAGCTAAAACAACCAACAAACAACCAATCCAAAGCAAACCAAACTAAACAAAACAAAACACACCAGCATCCACACCCACACACCTACACACACAAACACACGTGCATCCACGCGCTCGAGACGCGTCATCGTCAGAACCACGGCCATCTCCACGAAGCACCTGCAAGCAAGAACGATGGGGCAGGCACTGATACTGGAAAGAAAAACGCCACAAACGAACAAGAATAGGAATCCACCATCAACAACCGAAAAGAGGTGCTCCTAACCAGCCAAAAGCAAACGCAAACACACACACACACACACCCACGCACCCCACTCACCAAAGCACCTCATGGCCACGATGTTGATCGTCATTGCGCAGGACCTGCAAGGACAAGGAAGCAAGGAAGTTAGGCGCGTAGAAAAGCACAAAAGCAAGAAGAGAACATGGAAAAAAAGTCAAACAAGAAAAATCACAGCCCGAAAGAAAAACAAGAACAAAATAGAACAACAAGACGCATGTAAGAAAAACAAACCACAACACCGCTGCACCCAGACCCCAATGACCCTCCCACCTCCATCGCACGTCGCTGCCACGCAAAGAAACCGCTGCCACACACAAGGAAGTTGAGCAAAGGAAGAAATGGCTACGCACAAAGCAGGATCCCTGCTATTTACGACTTGAACTACCAAATTGATCAAAACACCAACTAAATGCAACAACCAAGTCTTAAGTAAATCAGATGTGAAGTCTTTGCCCAACATCAAAACACCAACTAAATGCAACGACCCAGTCTTAAGTAAATCAGATGTGAAGTCTTTGCCCAACATCAAAACACCAACTAAATGCAACGACCAAGTCTTAAGTAACTCAGATGTGAAGTCTTTGCCCAACATCAAAACACCAACTAAATGCAACGACCAAGTCTTAGGTAACTCAGATGTGAAGTCTTTGCCCAACATCAAAACACCAACTAAATGCAACGACCAAGTCTTAAGTAACTCAGATGTGAAGTCTTTGCCCAACATCAAAACACCAACTAAATGCAACGACCAAGTCTTAAGTAAATCAGATGTGAAGTCTTTTCCCAACATCAAAACACCAACTAAATGCATCGACCAAGTCTTAAGTAACTCAGATGTGAAGTCTTTGCCCAACATCAAAACACCAACTAAATGCAACGACCAAGTCTTAAGTAACTCAGATGTGAAGTCTTTGCCCAACATCAAAACACCAACTAAATGCAACGACCAAGTCTTAGGTAGCTCAGATGTGAAGTCTTTGCCCAACATCAAAACACCAACTAAATGCAACGACCAAGTCTTAAGTAAATCAGATGTGAAGTCTTTTCCCAACATCAAAACACCAACTAAATGCATCGACCAAGTCTTAAGTAACTCAGATGTGAAGTCTTTGCCCAACATCAAAACACCAACTAAATGCAACGACCAAATCGTAAGTAACTCAGATGTGAAGTCTTTGCCCAACATCAAAACACCAACTAAATGCAACGACCAAGTCTTAGGTAACTCAGATGTGAAGTCTTTGCCCAACATCAAAACACCAACTAAATGCAACGACCAAGTCTTAAGTAAATCAGATGTGAAGTCTTTACCCAACATGCTGAACACCAACTGAATGCAGGATTGAAATAAAATCATGGATCCGAACATGAAAACCAGAAAATCATGCATTTCCTATGCGTTTCACAAAAAGGCACGACTTTTGAAAATCAAGTGCTCCCAAGCTATTTTCAACGATTCCCACTAATCTAGGCACGACTTTAGCAACTCTCTGTATATCATTGGATTGGTTTGTGCACCTTCCACAACCTTTGATAAAGAAGGACCGGCTGCCGGGCTACACATTATATACGCAGCTTTCAGTATTGTGAGGTCCCATACGTCCGTGGAAAAATGTGGAATAAAGCAGCGACGGTTGGAAGTGAAACTTTGGTGGTTTTCAACACGTAAAGCCCATGCTACTCAACTGGATACTAGGATGTACAATTATATAAATATATGTAATTATATATATACACACATTGTTATATGTTTACTGCATATATCAATACACAGATCATGCCAAATACTTGAGAAAATGAAACAACCGTGAAACCACCGACCAGACCAACATTCCCGCACTATCCCACACTATTAGCGGCAGGCTGCGTCGGAGATGTTCTTGAACTTTGCTCGATTCATGACCAGGCCGCACTTTGGCCTACCATTGTGTCGCAGCAAAATGCTGTTTGCCAGTCAAGGACCAAACCGGTACCAGAATGGTATCACATACAGATCAAGTGGGTATGGGTCAAATTGAGTAATTACCCATTGATGGTGAATGATAATCCTTCTGGGGCTTCAATTTCGACCCATCCCTTGATTGGGGGAAACCATGGACAGCCTTCTCCTGGCGCTTCAAACCGGGGCGCCTTGAAGACCCGCAAGATCTCCTTCACATCATATTGCACGGACCTCAGCGACTAAAACGTGAAAACCCGCAGCTGGCTTCGAAGACTTTTTCCAATGTCTGATATCATCTGTGAAATCAAACTATTGAACATCAAAATCCTCTATAATATTCTATAATCCAAGTAATTCCGAGATCAAATGAATCACCATGAATCACCTAGTTTTACACGTTTTTGTTTTTTTGTTTTTTCGATGTGTTCCTGCAATTTCCCCCAATTAGAGGACGGCCAGAATCCTAGAGCAAGGAGAGAGGCCCCCCAGTTATAAGTAAGTTGCTTTATAAACCCATTATATATATAACTATGAATTCTAACCAAGTGATTTGCGCCAACTTAGCTATCTCAATCCCATAAAATCACTATATATATATATATATCACTATTAAATCTCATTAAACCACTACAACTTTGCTGGTTTTCTATGTTTTCTTGGCCGAATGGGGCTTCACCTTGAAGAAACCGAACTTCCGAGCGGCAGCTGCAAATATGGCCTCAGCTGCTGCAGTACCCTGGTGTTCTTAGCAGCAAAATACTTGGGATTCACAGGGAATCATCCCCCAACATATGGTGCAACGTATGATAGCATATAATACAATAGGCAAAATGATCGCCATTGAAGCCTCAAACACGAGGATCTAAGCAAAATGGTGGGTTTAAGCATGAAAAAGATAGGGATCAAACCACTGAAAAATGGATTTTGTGGCCCCATACAGCCATACTCGGCTAACTTTGCTTGTAACTAGGTTAACGCTTGGGTTTATGGTGGATACTGTGCATCTAAGTAGCTTGTAAACCAACTTGTAAGTGTTTGGCGCATACTCTATGTGTACAGTGCACCATTTGGATTGGGTGCTGGCATGTCTCGCTAATCATCCAGATGGACTGAGTGGAAAGGTGTCTTCCTGTTTCAAACTGCTTGTTTGAATTTCTCCCAATCTTCTTGGTTTAGTGCATGAAAACATGTGATTCATTTCTTCAAAACATCTTCTAGCTGGTTTTTTCAAGCCCTCGATGACTCAACTAACATGAGTCACTTGGAATCATCATCCCAGCTGGGGTGGAAAACAACAAGATATTTGAAACATCTACCTCTGGTAAAGTAACATAGCTATTGAAAATGGCCATTTATAGTTGATTTACCCATAAAAAATGGGGGGCTTTCCATAGTTATGTTAGTTTACCAGAGGGCAGCTACGTATAAATGCCATCTACTATTACTATCACCACTGATACCGCAAACACAACCTTTTCTGTGCTTCATCTAACCATTTAATTTTGGCAGAATCCCCAGTTAATTCATGCTCAATATGGATCCATCTGAAAATGGGGTTCCTCATGGTTTCTCCATTCTGATTGATTCTCATCATGTTTCCCGAAAATCACTTGCATTTTTTCGGCACCCAAACTTTCCAGACAATGATCATATCAACCATCATCTGGGCCAATTTCTTGGAAATCTGAACCCGAAATAAGCTGGTTAGGGTTGATCCAAACATGATCTTTGGTGAGGCCGGCCAGTAAAGTCACTGTATAATTTGCACAGATTAATGTGTGTCTACATACTATAAAATGACAATTACAGTATCTATGGTTAAGACCATTAATGATACTTGTGTGTATTACATACTTACCTAGTAATGACCATTAATGCGTATTACAATTAATGACTATCATTTACATTCATCAGTATCCCGGCTGCATGTATCATTAACTCATGGCTCATCCCATCCCAAATATGACCTTCTATTTTACTATTCCATCTATAGATTTTGGGGTCCCACATGGGTGGTTAGTAGAGCCATAAGGAAATAGTGTCTAGTACTACGGGGAAAGGATTGTAACATATTGTAACTATTAACTACAGGACTATTAACTACGTCTAAGTATCATATCAGCTTTCACCATATCCCCACTGATCATCTTGACTTCTTCTTTTTACGTATAGTTTCAACCCATCTGAACAATTATCATACAGTCAATATACTCATGAGCGGGATCATCATCACATTTCCATGTTTTCTTTAACATGTTTTCTAATGTGATGATGATGTTGATGATGATTATCAAGTATTATCAATTATCAATTATTAATTCCATTTATCATCATCTCCATCATCACATTTCCAACATTTCCATAATCACCAGCCAGTCATGTTTCCACCCCAATCTCCCGGGTCTCTGAAGCCAGTTGCTGTAACTGGAAGATCCCAGGAAGCTTAATAAAGGAGAAGCCCAAGCGCGTCAAAATGCCTCGCCAGACTTCGCCATGGTAAACCAACAATGACAGCGTTGACTTTTGAACATTGGGATTTCAGAGACAATAATTAAAATTCCTTGTATATGTATATACTGTAGATGTGTGTATATATATATATATACAAATAAATAAATATATATATATATATATGTAGAAAATTGTATAGTTAACCCAAATGGGCATCAAAGCATCAAATTGGGATTTTGAGCAGTAACAAGCAGCGACCTGGAGAAACATATGAGCTGAGGTTCCAGGAAAACATCAGGAAAATCCACAAAGCCGTTGGCCCGTCTCTTGTTTGGTGTTTGACGTTGACTCCCGGCTGAACCGACAACGGATGTAACCATATATATATTATTATTATTACTATTGTTACTATTATTCTTCTTATTATTATTTATTATTATATAATTATAAATATATATACATACATACATATATGCACATTATGTCCTCCAATGATGAAATGCCTTGGGCATATCCACCCATGATTCGGATTTTCATCCAACCGTACAAACACGGGAATCCAATCCTGCCATACACGTTTCTTTCAGCGTTCATCCTGTCACGGAGGGTTTCTTAAGTCATGGGGGATCCCCAAGTCACCATGGTTTTCAAAACTGAACTGGTCATGACGACTGGATGATTCAATGCAATGGATTCGTTGAAGGGAAACTCCTGTGAGAAACCATGGTTTATTGATGTTTATTGTTTAACCATGGAATATAGGGGGTAGTTTCCTGCAGAAAAAATCTGGGAATGAACTTTGATTCTTCTGTTCAAGTCCTGATTCACTTCCTTAAGCTTCAATTTGCTGCACCTGCCCGTCTCCGATCCCATGGCTCTTGGTACACATGCGTTTGTCTGAATGTCAGGGTACCCCCAAAGCCAGAAGTTTTAGTATCATTCTCACTGAAAATAGCCATGTATTAGGGTAGAAGACCGCCTGTTCAAACACATTCCACATCCAAAATTCTCCGGTCTAATTCCCAGTTTGATGGTTGAGCCATCAGATCCCTGTTTTTGTCGGTTCCGTCCGTATCTTTCCTTGCAAAATACAATATGTTTGTCTGTTGTGTAAAGCACTATTTTCAATCTTCACAATGCAGAGCGTCACCCTGTTTAAAAACCAGGACACTCAAGCCAACATCGTAGTAGGACGTTTTGGAAGACCTTCAGCTAACAGCCAACAAAAGCTGGCCAAGTAGACATGACATACTTGGGTTAGTGGCGTGGGTTTTCCAGGGACCCCTAATGATGGGACTCCCACTCCCATACTACTCCCACAAGAAACCTCAATTGTATGGGAAGATTGTGAGAAGGTTGTGGGAATGGGGGTCCCATCATGGGGGGTCCCTATAAATTCTATGTATTAGGGGTGCAGCTGGGGTGATATAACCTCCATAAAGTGGGATATAACACCTATCATACTATATCTATGGATACCATGGAACTTGGACTGCACCCCCAAGCGCACTAAGTACCTTGCGGAAATACCACAGAAATTGAATTGAATAACCCAAACATGCATAGGGGGTTAAACCATGTGAAACCAAAACATATGGCTACAGAAATATAACTATATACGTAAAATTGCCAGCATCCCCTATATCATCCTATATCCAGGTTTTGACAAGAAAACATAGAAACACATGGTGAAATTCAAGCCTAAAAGTGAAGGCCGTCAATGAACCAGTTGCTATTTTGGGGCGTCCCCTGGGTAGATATTATATGATATTATCTCCAAATGGGTCATGAATCGGCTGTCAGAATTCAGTGGAAGTACTGAAGTCGCTGATGTGTACCCAGCAAACATGGGGAAGGTACAGTAGATGGAGAATGGTTAGCAGCCATCAGGGTTTGTCTCAAAATAGGAGATATCCGAAAATTGCCACCAACAAAAAAAAGGCAAATGAGGTCTAAAACCAATGTAAACCATGGTAGTTGGTGGGGTTGACAATTTTGTTCTTCCTACCATCTACCAGCTCTCCGGTTCTGAACCATCTGGGCAAAAACATTAGAATTCCGAATCAGAAAACATGTCTCATCAGACTTATCACATGTTAAGATCAGTACCATTATAATTTCCATTACATCCCTTACTACACATACGTACGTATGTATATCACTTCATATATTGATCTATGGTGCTTGGTCGGCTAATGAGCTCTTCCTACGTTTTTTTTTCCTCCAGGAATCATTCCTAGCATTACCTCTTTTTGTTGTTCAAACCATTTTGAATCCCCAAATATCCCCAGATCTTGTTGGCAAAGTTCCAGTCACACCGAGGTCCCATTTCGCCTGGCGAAATCCCCCATGGTTGTGGACCTTTAGGGGGCACATTTATGCTCATGCCAGTCCCAGTTTTACTTTGTCAAATCCCTGTTCTTCGTGAACTTCCTCTTTTTCTTCATTGAATCCTGGCTTCAGAAAAATCCCTCTCTACGATTGGTATATTGGCATAATCCCTTGGTTTTGCCAAGGAGCGAGATCTCCTCCGGCTGGAAGCCGCTTGGCGCCTCCTTCGCAAAAATGGCATCGCGGCGACCGGGGCGTAGGATGGAGCGCATGAGCGAGACGATCGGAGACTGGCGCCGGAAGCGGGGAGCAGTAGCGAAAGCGCAGAAAAAAATTGATTTTCCTTGGAATATGATGGAATATGGGGTACAATTAGCGTTTTTTCTTCGTTTTTTTTTTTTCTAAAATATGTTCTGGGGTGCCATTGCGGTTCTGTGTGTTGTTTGTCCTGTTTGTTTTGTCAATTCAACAGGTTGTACATTTGTGTGAACGCATATGTATATATATATATATGTAATTATATATATGCAATATTTGTATATAAATATATGCGTGTGTTTCTGTGTAATTACTTGCATCATCCATTCATGGGTATACAGTGGCGATCTCCGGGTACAGCGGGACCCCACAGGAGTAATCTATACTTGAGGACAGCACGTCACACAAGGCTCTCTGGTTGGAAACATAGGTGCCACGGTCAACATGCATCAAAATATGTATATATATAATTATACATATGTGTGTATATATATATATGTATGAAAGTTATAGGGCATGGTATTTGATGTATTGGGATGTATTGGGTAACCACCCAACAGGCCAACTGGCGGGAGGTACTACCAGGTAGGTTTGAAAATAGGGCTATTCATGGTTTAGCCATGGTCATAGCCACAGAAAAGTTGCTATATCTATTTGGTATAACTATAACTCCGATAGTTGTGGCTATAAAAACCCGCATCCATTAGATTCATTAGATCCCGGCCAGGGCTTCATAGATTTCATAGGGCCAACTGATTGATCTTTCGGATTTTCAAGCCACCAATGCAAATCACCAGTTGACTGCGTGGTGGATTCAGACGATTTAACAAGCAAGAATCATGCACCAACGTTTCAACCATCGCGGAACGGGTCAGAATGATTATATAGTACCCCCAAACAATGAATGATTAAACCAGTGACAAAATTGCATCACAGGGTTGGTTGGAGGGAAAGTCCACCGGAAAGTCCATTTTCTAATCATTTTACCCTTTGGTAAACTAACATCAACTATAAATGGCCATTTTCAATAGCTATGTTTGTTTACCAGAGGGTAATCATCAAATATGTTGGGGTTTTAACTTTAATCGTCAATTTCCCTTCGTCCAATTCTCGGATTATCCCCATGTTTGACGGAGGTTTTAACACGGCCAACCTTAGATAACAACAAAAAAATCTTTTGCCTGCTTCGAAAAAAAAAAAAAAACAAAAAAACTCCCAGACTCCAAAAAAAAAACAGTAAAACATGACATCCAATAAATTGACATTGACCCAGCTTTGATAGCCAATTTTTCGTGCTTTGACGAATCGGACTCAAAGCCCTGCTGGACTCATGGCGAAATCGATTTTTTCCATCGACTCAGCAAATATTCCGAGTGGTTGAGCCCTACCCATCTCAAAAATGATGGATAACTCGTCAGTGATGATGACATTCCCAATATGATGGAAAATATGGAAAAATAATCCAGTCATGTTCCAAACCACCAATCAGATATCTTAAGCTTAGTTTATTAAAGTATGTGAAAATCAAAGTAATTAATGTGGCAAACCCAACAATAAACCATCCCCAAGATCACCATTTTTATGGGGGCTATAAACCACCCAAATTGGTAGCTTTATTATGGCGTTGGGTTGCCCACATTACTAGACTACCCAGTTGCTAACCATCTCACGCTGCACGTCGCGTCCGCTCCGCTCCGCTCCGCTCCGCCTGCTTCAACTTCACCCGACTCTTTTTCCCACGCCCGAAGATCTTCAGGAAGCTCTCCTGCGAGCAGGACATCGAGTTGACATTTCTCAACCAGGGCGTATGATATATATGGTCACCCGCACATGCTCTGCCAAAGTCATGTTTTCTTGGTATTTGCATGTGTATGTAAGTATGTAAGTATGTATGTAAGTATGTATGTAAGTATGAATGTAAGTATGACTGTAAGTATGTATGATTATGTATGATTATGTGTGTGTATGTGTGTGTGTATGTGTGTGTCTGTGTGTGTCTGTGTGTGTCTGTGTGTGTCTGTGTGTGTGTGTGTCTGTGTGTGTGTCTGTGTGTGTGTGTCTGTGTTTGTCTGTGTGTGTCTGTGTGTGTGTGTGTCTGCGTGTATGTGTGTATGTATGTATGCATGTAAGCATGTAAACATGTATGCATGTAAGCATGTAAACATGTATGCATGTATGCATGTATGAACATGTATGAGCATGTATGAGCATGTATGAGCATGTATGAGCATGTATATGCATGAGTATGTATGAGTATGTATGAGTATGTATGAGATTGTATGAGTATGTATGAGTATGTATGAGTATGTATGAGTATGTATGAGTATGTATGAATATGTATGATTATGCATGAGTATGTATGAGTATGAATGAGTATGAGTATGTATGAGCATGGTTGAGTATGGACGATTGTGTATGATTGTGTATGATTGTGTGTGATTATGTATGCTTATGTATGATTATCTATGATTATGTATGGTTATGTATGATCATGTATGATTATGTATGATCATGTAAGATTATGTATGACTATGTATGATTATGTATGATTATGTATGTATGTATGTATGTATGTATGTATATAGGTATGCATGCATGCATGCATGCATGCATGCATGCATGCATGCATGCATGTATGCTTGTGTATGCGTGTATAAGTGTATATAGTAGAAGTAGCATCCCGTTTTAATAGTTAGTTCATAGCAAATAAAACTGATAGATATACTGAGAGAAATAAGGTAAAAGAGATTGGTTTATTCAAACATGGGACCCCAAATTCGCTGGCTTCTGTATGAGTCTCCCGTTGTTCATTGCTTATACATGCTTATACAATCTAAAACTTCCATTTTTTGCTGTGTGTTGGACCATTTGGACATGCAACCAACGAAGTGCCCAGGCTGGCCCACCAATGGCCCACCTGCTTGCTCGTGTTCATGCTGCTAAGGAAGTTGCCAAAGTTCTCTGACATAAACGTCCTGGCGCTGGGAAACCCTCCAAGCCAGTGGAGATCCGTAGGAGGATACCATCCGTGATGGAAATGATATGAAATGATTACCACTTTGGCTACGCCCTGATAGTAAAGTGTTTTTTTTTGGATCTGTTACAATCAATTCGGAATTGACAATGCCTGGTTGTAGTGCTACGGGCACTGACAAGGGAGTGGCCCCTGGTGTAGGGACAGCAAAATGGCACCTGGACAAATTCAGGACTAAAGCAGTGATTCCACAGGGGCAAGGTAATCCACATATAATCCAAATAGACTTTGATAAAACAAATGCTGGAATATCCACTTTGCAACCTGGTTTTTGTGTGGCAAAATTTTATTCACCAATCAAGCTTCGGGAGTCACCCTGTCCTCACATAGGACAAGGAAAAGTAGCCCAATGGAACCTGCGACGGAGCCGCTGGGGAATCTGAGGGGAAATTCCATGCTACCCTATTTGAAGCCTATCCAGGTCATAAGCTTTGAATCTAGGGAGCTCCGACTAAATCTGACTCCTCCCAAAACGTACCCTGTAAATACCGAAAATACTCGGGAAACCCATAACGGAGCTAATTATATAATCAATCCACATTGAGCTTAGGAGTATACTGCACTTAGATACAACAATCATTTGTGCTTCAAGATCCCATTTTTGTGGAATAAGTTGCCCAATCCAATAATTGCCAATCACAAGCCTCAGATTTGGACCACTCGAATCCACTTTCAGTAGTATTCGGAATGGTTGTGTAAACCACAGTGAATAGAGGGCTCCCCACACCCCCAAATTCAAGGCTTGGAGCAACCCTCTCCGGTGCCTCAGTCCCTTTCAGCAATTGACCTCGGATCAATGATCCGGCCCCAGCATCCCACAGAAAGCACCAGTAAAAATGGTCATGACATTTTGTACGAAATACCAACATTGGCAGATCAAAAAGTGCCCATCACAAGACCCAGATGACCCAGCATCCCACAAACAGCTAGAAAGCACCATAGCAACATTCTGTAGTTATCTTAATTATGTAGCATATTATAAAATCATCTACCCTACCTAAACTACCCCCCCCTCCCCCCCCTCAAAATAATTTCCAAAATTATTTTCAGGGGGTTGATAGTGTCTTCGGTTGTTATACGAAACAACCCTCTTTAGGGTAAAATAATTTCTTACGATAGACCCCCCCCCTCCCCTTCATCGACGGTGGTGAACCTTCGTAAAAATTATTTCAACCCCTGGGGAGTTAATTATTTTGCCCCCCTCCGGAGACTCCAATCTTTACATATGTATACTTTGGGACCCCCCCCTACCCGACATGATCGCCTTCGCAGGTGTACCGGGGATATTCCATCCCTTCAAGAAAAACGCGGGGGTATCAACCAGGTTTTGGAATATGTTTAAAGAAAACATCTTGTTGAATAATTTTCCTAAGCAGTGGGCCGACGGATGTGCATATTGGAATATGCGAGTTATAATCTAAGCCTTCAATATTCCCTGGAATAACTATGTTTTGAAAAAAAAATCATCTAAAATTTAAATGGTTGAACAAAAAAGATTAAAAAAAAACTTGGGGATTCCCGCAAAATGATGTCCAACCATCATCTTCATTACTGGCTCTTTCCTACATATGTCCATGTTTTTCATACTTCCCCACATTTCTCTCACATTCCCTTCATTTCCTTCCAAAGAACACTCGGTGGGAATGAGTGTGAAAGGGAAAGCATTCGGTGTTTATAGTTTTTTTTCAGCTGGCAGCTGCTCACTTTGATATTTGAGGAGTGCAGGGTATCTCCAATACCCCTAGAATAATTTCTCCCCTTGGGAAATCCCACGGAATGGTATTCAACCTGGCCCTTTCCTGTAGTGATTTTCCTAACCTGTCATATTTCCCAGTATTTCTCCCATATTCCCTTCATTTCCCTCCAAAGAACTCATTTTTGGGAGCGTTCGGTTTTGATAGGTTTTTCATTTGTTTCCAGTTTATGGGCGAGTTGGATGGTTCTGGCAGCTTCCCACTTTGATTTTTGGGAAGTGCAGGATATCTCCACTACCCCTAGAATAATTTCTTCTCCTGGGAAATCTCACAAAATAGTATTCAACTTGGCCCTTTCCTGTAGTGATTTTCATAACCTGTGATATTTCCTTTTTCTTCTTCCATATTCCCTTCATTTCCCACCAAAGAACCAAAGAACTCTTTTTTGGGAAGCGTTCGGTTTTGATAGGTTTTTCATTTGTTTCCAGTTTATGGGCGAGTTGGATGGTTCTGGCAGCTGCTCACTTTGATTTTTGAGGAGTGCAGGGTATCTCCAATACCCCTAAAATAATTTCTCCGCTTGGGAAATCCCACAAAATAGTATTCCTTTCCTGTAGTGATTTTCCTAACCTGTCATATTTCCTCTTATTTCTCCCATATTCCCTTCATTTCCCTCCAAAGAACTCTTTTTTGGGAAGCGTTCGGATTTTATAGATTGTTCAATTGTTTCCAGTTTATGGGCGAGTTGGATGGTTCTGGCAGCTGCTCACTTTGAATTTTGGGAAGTGCAAGGCATCTCCAATACCCTTAGAATAATTTCTCCTCTTGGGAAATCGCACAAAATGGTATTCAACTTAGCTCTTTGCTATAGTGGTTTTTCTAGCCTTTCATGTTTCTCCCTCTTTCTCCCATATTCCCTTCATTTCCCTCCAAAGAACTCATTTTTGGGAAACGTTCGGTTTTGATAGGTTTTTCATTTTTTTCCAGTTTCTGGGCGAGTTGGATGGTTCTGGCAGCTGCTCACTTTGGTTTTTGAGGAGTGCAGGGTATCTCCAATACCCCTAAAATAATTTCTCCCCGTGGGAAATACCACAAAATAGTATTCAACCTGGCCCTTTCCTGTAGTGATTTTCCTAACCTGTCATATTTCCCATTATTTCTCCCATATTCCCTTCATTTCCCTCCAACGAACTCTTTTTTGGGAAGCGTTCGGTTTTGATAGGTTTTTCATTTGTTTCCAGTTTATGGGCGAATTGGATGGTTCTGGCAGCTTCCCACTTTGATTTTTGAGGAATGCAGGGCATCTCCAAGATCCTTTGAATAATTTCTTAAAGAACGAGTTTGGTTTCGAGTTGCAAGTTTTGATGCGTTCTTGCTGCAACTTAAGATTGAGGGGAGATTCTGACATGACTACCAGGGAGCACACATGAAACATGATGTTGAATTTATTTGCGTTGTAGGATTCGCAACGCATCAATCCTAAAAAACAAAAAACCTAAAAGATAATAAGCCACTTTTGCAAGTCCAACATTGCGCAAGATGGGATATCGCATTGTTCTACATCGTTTCCTCCGAAAATTACAACACTGCCATCACTGCGAAGAAGTGCTGTGTGAACACAGCCTGCAGAAACTTGAGTGTACGACATTCCTTCATCCAAAGGTGGAATATGCCATCGGATCAAAACAAGGTCAAACACCAAAATTATTTTGAAATATTTTTTTTGCTGTGAGAGTGTTTTCGTCAAAATTATTTTGAGGGGGGGGTAACCCATCAAAATAATTTCCAACCAGAAATTATTTTGGTGATGGTTAGAGTCTATAAATCTATACATCCAACATGTTAGATTTTTGAAATTATTTTCAAAAAATTATTTTGGAGGGTAACCCCCCCCTGAAATAATTTCATTAAGGTAGGAGGGATATAAAATCAACATACGTGTTCAGTCGGTTCATCCATCTGTTTGGGAAGATAGAGCCCTAACCTCGGGTATTTTTTTTCGGTAATTGACCTCGGATGACTTTGCTCAGTTTTGCGCATGTGGTGCAGTTTTCAAATGTGATCCTACAAAAGATAAAACAATTCATGATCATCAAGTTCTCAATGCCTGTGACATCCCGTGACACATATCATGAGATAATACGTTTACTTATCATCTAAAATATATTAATCACATATACATATGCACATGTATGTACTGCATATATATATATATATATGATTATATATATATATACACAATTATATACATGCGCACAATGTATGGCATCAATCCGACTAAAAAGCCAAGAGGCCGCTTGAATCAAAAATGCTGGGGGTCATTTTCTTCTCCTTCCTGTCCAGACATCATTTCATGAAGAATCCATTTATAGATCCGCTACCTCATAGCAACTCTGCAACTTGCTCGTTGGAGTGCAGCGGTACATATTTAACGCTGTTCTGGTGAAAAAGAACAGGAAAACAATGCATACATCAGCGCCCGTACGTTGGCAAAGCACATCCTTCGTTTGAAGTGCCATAAACATCCATAAACATCCATAAACAAACTAGGACGAGACCACCAAAACTGAAACATGCGCGTGTTTTCAAGGTCCTGTTGGCTTCCATCATGATGCGTTTGAACATCTCCGGCTTGGCTTTAGGAACAGATTCCACCTCCGGTGAGGGGATGAAGCATCCGTTGCGATATGTTGCGGTTCTCGGAGAAGGGACGCAGATGTTCTTCAGACACGTTCAACAGTACTCTTACTGGTGCTTCGCAGGGAATGGATGGGACTGGGGGAATGGGATGATTATTACTAGTGATTATGGATCATTCCCTCATTCCCTGCTAAGCACCAGTAAGTACTGATTAATGAATAATGCCTACCAACATCGACCAACCTGTAACAATCAGGTGAGATGTCTGCCCACAAGTGATGAGCGGCCGCCTACTCCAACTCCTGGAATGAGATGAACAAGCACCATTTTATGGTGAGATACTGTAACCATCTGTAACCCCTGGTAGTAGGGACCTTTGGTGATAATCATGATGTTTCGATCCAATGATATAAAAGGTTACACATTGGGATCAGCTCTGGGATAATGTACATAGATGGACTTAGGATCATCAGTCAGGGGAACCAAAACTTTTTCAGCTGTGCCTTCAACAGATTCCACCAGGTCAAACACTTCAGGGGATGCTATCGGCGTAGGATGACATATAGCTACAGGATGCTATAGGTTCGCTAGGTAAAATGGCCATCTTCAGCTCCATCCATCCGCAACTCGCCCTGGTGAAACTGCAACTTGTTGAATTTTCGCTGCACCAAGTGGCACTTGAGATGTGGTTCCCCCAGCATTCCAGGGTCTCCACTGACACTTGTTGCAGAACCTGTTCCTGAGCGCAGCTGAGAAAATCATGGCTGGTTTGGCGTTTCCAGGTATGTTTGCCAGTTTTAATAGATGGTTATATAGTTATATATGGGGTTATCATTTCATAAATGGAGCATAACTGGTAAAGGGCCACAATCTTAGTTGCACACGCAGAGAGTTCCAGATTTTGTACCGGCTCTACGAGTATTTTTGTCCCTTGGGTTCAAACACCGTACAGTACGTTGAGATGGAACAGTTCCAATTTTATGTGAATATATACATAATGTGTATATATATATGTGGTTATATAGTTATCAATATGGGGTTGCATCATTTCATAAATGGAGGCATAACTGGTAAAGGGCCACAATCTTAGTCTGCACACGCAGAGACTAAGTTCCAGATTTTGTACCGGCTCTACGAGTATTTTTGTCCCTTGGGTTCAAACACCGTACAGTACAGTTGAGATGGAATGCCAGTTCCAAATTTATATGTGAATATATACATAATGTGTATATATATATGATTATATATGTTTATAAATATATGGTATAATGCGGCAAATCTATGTGAAACTCTCAACCAATGGCCCAACCAGACCAACAGAAAGACGCATCTTCATGCATCAACAGTATTTGCTCTATACGCTGCATCCATGGATCTGCTGCATGCTTGAGCAACCGCTTTCTGGAGTGAGAGGACAGAATCTTCTTGTGATCATTCTTTGAGCAGGTGGGGCCGGAATACGCTCAGTGAAAGCGCATGCATCCATCACAAGCTTCATAGATTCCATAGATGTTGCACTCAATTTGCGAGCCAAACTTAAACTTGGGGTTTCATCGATGGACATTACCTGCACAATTATAGGCGATTAACCATCATGGTTGCCTATGGCATCAACCGTTTGACTATCTGAAATTTTGTGGTGCTGCTTTCAGATGGTGGAGAGTGACCCCAAAAAATGGATGCTTCATGATGCTGGTCTGATTCTACCAATGGAAAATCTCCAGACAATTTGATTCTTCCCATCCAGAAATCTTATATCAAATGTTCTTCAATGGCCCGGTTACAAGATGTTACAAGAACTAGTAACTATCCAAATATGACCAACAATTTCTGATTCCCAACTTCCACATTTTACCACACTTTTCCTTTTCATGCCAGTGATTTGTCATGCCTAGAGACGATCTCAAAGTCCCCAAGACACGCGTTGGATCTGCTGGGATCCAGCGCTATGAGAATCGATGACCTCAATGGCCACCCCAAAAGGGAAACGAGGTCAGCCGAACATATTTTAAGCAGCAACCTCAATGAACAGCATGTAGTAAGTGTAATCTTATCCGTCGGTGATGTGTCGTCTGAAGCACAAATTGACACATATATATAATCCCGGTGCACCCTTCATGTATCAATCATACGTGCCTTATACAAAAATGTCAAAATACGATCAATTGTAGATGGTCGTGCACCATCATTGTGTGCTTCCCCGATCAAACATGCCAAGGAACATCTGCAAACAGCACCATTGCCGTCTCTTTCAAATACCTTCAGCACTTTTTGTAGCCATTTTGGCAACAACAACTCACTTTTTTTGTTGAAGAAAAACTAGAAAAACTGCGACCTGGCTTTTCATTAACGATTATTGGACATAAATATATTATATTATAGTGTATACTAGATTAACACATATTACAACTTACATTATTGGACATCTGAGTATCTCAGATAACTGGCTGATGAACATCTGATCATATCGCCTTCTTGGGATATAGCGAGTCTCCAGGTCCGTTCATCGATGACCTGGGGCTGTGAATCAGCCGGTCCCCCAAATCAGCCAGTGGACAGGCCCGACAGGCCCCAATATATGCTATATGTGGCTATATATGCTATAATTTATAATCATCCTTTGATTTGCGGCTTTATCATGTCGAATTGGTCAACCGGGGAGAATTAAGGTGAAATCACCAACAAGAAATGGAGGATGAATTGCTGAACAAAAAGGGGTCTGAGCTTCTGATCATCTGGATTCACTTGGCAGAATTGGCAAAGAACTTGCAATAAGTGATGGCTCGGGAGGAATCCTAGGAAAAGTGACAATCTTGCAGTATTGTAACATAAAAAGCTAAAATGACTATCAGACCACACGAATACCCATCCGAGTATCTGTATACAGTCGTCGTCATATTTGGAGATCATCAGCACTTTGCCTCAATGTTGGTACTTTTCAATACAGGGGTCGTGGTCATTCTCCAGTCATGAATATCCTGGAAACTGATCCCGAACATGGACATAAGCCTGAAAGAAACAAATGGGCATGATAGCTTGTCATTGGTTAACCTCGGTGGTAATATTCCTCGGTGAAGTTCTCAGCTACGCTGAAAAAACATGGACAGTGTACTCACTTGTTTAAATATATGATGCACAACAACCATTATATACATTGATCTTCTTCACCACAATTGGTCCCCATCCCTACTATACCTACATCTCATTACATCTCGCCATTTTCCGCCTGCCATCATGAACCCACGCAGAACTTTCACGCTTCCAAAAGGATATCGATTCGCGAGGGCGGTTGCAGCAAACTCCACGATGCGCATCGCCAGCGTTGCTTGGTAAAACATGAGGTAAACCCAATAGTAAAACCATTGTCAGACATTCTAGGAGAATATCAATTCTGGGAAACCCTTTGGATACTCTGGATGTGCATCCCAGTTTTTAGCGATCTGTGGGGAAATGGCACTGGAAAATCCCAACCAAAAAAAACATCTTTTCACATGTTAAAATTTTGGCATATCCCCCTATTTTCAGCAAACCGATACAGCATGTGCCATACCTGGTAAGAACAATGACATATGGGTTTTGGACGTAATGGATGTAATGGAATATCAATGGATTGATGACCATCGCGCAATATGGCCAAGTGACCATAATTGACCAATGTTTTGACCATGGCACATATACCAAATTACCAAGATATGCAAATATTTCTAGGATTTTCTAGGTATATGGTATATCCAAATAATTCTAGGTAATTGCCAAGATAATTGACCAAATTACTAGAAATTTCTAATAGCTTACAGTGCAACGCAGCGTCCAACGGGTCCAAGTGCCATATTCTTCCCCGGCCTTGTACCAAAGCGGACGTCCATCGCAGCGCCTTCGAAGTACTTTAGTTCGGAAAACCGATACAGAATCATTACCCTCTTGAACTAACATATACGATCCACCATCCAATTTCGACTGGGCCATTTTCAATTGCTATGTTATCACCAGAGGGTTAGCTCTTTTAGAATCATTATAGTATACTGTAGTAGTAAGCCAAGCTGTTCACATCTGTTCACAACATCCCATATTTCAACAAGCCATATAATATCGGATCATACGGTGACATGCATAGATGTATTGTCTGAAAATTGAATAATACCCCAAGATCATGTTCCCTCTTGAAAGAACATTGGGGTTAAATACACCAAAGCCACCACGCTTACTTACCCTCCTGTAATCAAACATGCAATTGAACATCCTCTGTCATTGGCCTTTGTAGCTGGGAACAACATCGAACTAAATATTCCAGCCATGAACCCGCCGGCCCGAAAGACATTGTTTCCTAGGAGCATCGGTGATTTCAGCAACGAAAAAAGTGATTAGCCATTCTGTGGAAGTTTGGCATCAAGACTACACAAATTAACATGGTTTATATAACCAGTGATTAATGGAATGCAATGGGGTATTCAACCATAATGGCCATGTCCTAGTAGAAAAAACAATGATCACCAGAGTGACGCAGGGAAATATACCATCGACCATCCATTGGCTGGATACAGTCATTCTGCAGCCCAAATTCCCATACCTACATCCACAACATGGTATACATGGCTGTTGTTGTATCCAATCTTTCCGTCTTCATCACGTGAGCAGATTTTTGTTGCTGTCGGAAAGACCTGGGGGGTTTACCTTCAGCATTGCACAAATACGAGAAGGGCAAGTCAGAAGTTCTATGGATCACAATGACGTCTAGAATACCCAAACACATGGATCAGTCAACATTTGTCATACATATGGTATACATATGTTACATATGTATACATATATAAATATAAATTATATATATATATACAGCTATATATGTTACAGGCATGTTTCCTAAAATGCATTTTTTTGTAGGATTTCCATGAAATCAACCATCCAGCTATGGTACCCCCATTTTCGACGAAACCTCCATATGTAGGTTCCGTATTGAAAAAAACAATCTGCCCTGGAAGTCTGGATGATTTAGGAACTAATTGATCCCAGATGATTGTGGGGTCCCGGTGTCAGAACCCCCCAACGTCTCCAGATTCTGGCTCTGCTAAACTCAGAAATCCATTGCGGCTCGTTGAAAGGCTTCGTTCATTTTACCCAACCCATGCAACCGGGTTATACGGGTTGATCATTGATCATCATCCAAGTTTTCTGGGAAAAAATAACTTGCATAGGAAACACATCTGGCCAATGCTTCAGACTTGCAGAACTGTCTCAATTGTTGGACATTCTTTTACTATAAGTAGCTATTTCTGTGTGATATTAGCTAGTGATTCTTCTAATCTCAGTCAATAAGTGGTAAATCTTTTATTGACTACTATTCACACAGCTATTTCACTATCACAAGCTAGATATTACCATCCGATTTTTTTTGTGTACTCAACGTGAACCCATTTCGTTCCCTACGCCAGGTAATCAAATAGTAAAAAACTTGGGCACTTGGATATGCGTACCAGCTATGATCCGTGGGTAATAACTGCCATGTTCAATAACACCCAACTACGTATCACACACAATATGTGTGTATATTAATATATGTATATAATAAATACGTATAAATATAATTCACCCATCAATTAAATATGTATAAATATGTATATATAAATATGTATATATATGTACAGTAGTACATATGGCTTATTGCCCATATTTATGATGCTTGTAAGTCACCGGCTTAATGGCACCTACATGTATCCATGCCAAGGCACATTCTGCATGTAGCTGCGGGCCAAATCAATCAACCTGTACCGTGTGGCGTTTGGAGGCGAAACATGCGAATCGGATGCAACGGGTGATGTGCAAAATATTTTGTTTTTGTTGAACCACCACCAAGATCGTAGCAAATGTGTCCGTCTGCCTTTAACTGCATAATTACATGTGTGTATAACACCTATACTTAACATTACTTAACAGTATATATATATATGTATGCTGTATACTTACCAATTTTGTTCTACAATAACTGTCAATATGTGTATATATATATATACATCTAAACATGTGTACATATATACATAGATATTGTCTATGCATATATATATATACATGCCCACATCTGTCAATTTTTAGCTATACCTATGTCTGAACTTTGTTTCTATCCATCATGAGAATGCACAAAAACACGCTGGCTTCAGGACCTCTATACCTGTATTGGAGAAAAAAACACATGGCAAGTCAATTCTTGGCATCTCAAATGCGGACATTGAATGATATTGAGCTGTGTTCAAAGAATCCATAAACTCCCAGTTCTTTTTGGCCCTTCCATATCTCCATGATTTTCCATGAATTTTCCTGGCGCCCAAGTAGCATCTCCCGGTGCATGTTTCGCACCACGCTCGGAGCACCCGCAGCGGTGGAAGTGTGATTCACCCACAATTGATCCACCTGGGCATGGTCGAAGTAGGTCAATCTTTGGCACATGATGAATCTGTGGATATGTATTACTGTATTACATATACATAATATACATAATCTATATTAATAATATACAAAATATATATTAATAATATACATAATATACATAATATATATAGATATAACATACATAATATATATATATATTAATTATATACATAATATATATTAATAATATACATAATATACATTAATAACATACATAATATATATATATATATAATATACATAATATACACAATATATATACATAATATACATAATATATATTAATAATATACATAATATATATTAATAATGTACATAATATACACAATATATATATATATATATTATATTAATATACATAATATATATATTAATAATATACAGAATATATATTAATAATATACATAATATATATTAAGAATATACATAATATATATTAATAATATACATAATATATATTAATAATATACATAATATACAGAATATACATAATATACATAATGCATGCATAATAGACGTCGTCATATGTTTGCATACGTCTATATTACTGTATATGGTGTGTCATTTCAAAACGGGTGACGTTGTTTCATCATTTATTGTAGTGGCTGCTTATGTATATACAGATTTATGAATGCATTCATATGCATATCTATTGTACGCAAGTATCCCACGAACTTCTCATATCAGGTAAAACCATTGGTTCATGTTGGGATTTCCAACATGGATGGATAGTGAGGACCCTTATTCTTACACCTGGTCCATAGTCAATCTATTTCTATGGAACCCCATATCTTCACGTCTAAATTGTTTCTAGGTGCTATCCCAACTTTTCACCATGATACAGCAACATACTATCTAGAATCAATTGTCCCAAGGAATTAATCCCATGAAACCAAGGAGTAGACTGGGATTGCATAGCTCACTGATTGCATGAACAACCTCAGTGATACCAACTGCCGTGTTGCTATAAGCAATCATATAATCATAATTAATCCCAGCAAGTAAGTACTTGATTTGAAGTATATAATCCCTCAAGTAATTGCAATCCCAACATCAACAGCCCTTGACTAACAGGGGCTAACCATCAACCACCAGCTGCTCATATCTGCCATGGCAAAGTTGGATTATATATATAATACATAACCATCTTGGATAATATTGGAGGATGGTCATACCACAATTAGTAGGAAATTTATTGTGAGGATTCCCAATTTCATAGTGGGATGACAATACTCATCCATACAACCTCCGAAAACCAAACATGGCTAACTAGCAGAGACATCCCCTATCATATCCGCATGATAACTTATAATTATAAGCTATCATATCCCATGTGGGCCAATAAACATACCCGTTCTCCCATATCATGAAATACTAGTTGGTTGAAAACGGTTTCCCAATCCTATGGGTTTCAAAATAATCCACAGTAAATTATATGTCTACCACTGTCCCATTTGATAACCAATCAACCAGGGTAGAACTTTCATGGCAAATTAAAACTTATACCCTCTGGTAGATCAAACATAGACCCTGAAAATACCAAAATTTTAGTGGTTTTCCTAATCTTCCAATCCCTTCCAGGGTCTATGTTGATTTCCTGGAGACTAATATTAATAATGGCTCAAATCATTTATTTTAATATTTTTCATAGGATTTTCCATTATAAACCATCCATACACCATCCATAAACCATCCATCCACAATGTGGAACACCTCCAGTAATCATCCATCCATTATTTTCAAAAAAAACATTATATAATATCCATAAGCTATTTTAAAGCATCCATTATTCATTATTAATAGGATTTTACACGATTCATTCATAATGCTTTTCCCATGATTTGCCATCTATAATATCCATGAATATCCCATGTAACTTGACGAGATTTGCACCACCGATTCCTTCGAGATTTTGGACCTTTCCGACGCGGCACCGGAGCACCCAAGACCTTGGCGGCGAAGAAGATCTCGCGGAGCTGATCCTGACGCAAAAACGGCGAGATTTATAGAGATGGGAATATTTATGGAATATTTATGGGATATATGATATATATATGTATATATCCTAAATATTTCCATAATTCAATGTGAAGATCTATGAGTATTTATGGGAATATATTACAGAATATATGATCATTTTTCTGCATCCCATGCGTGGGGAATATATCCCATCTATCCCATTGAGATAACACTGGGGATATATATAGGAATCTTACTGATGTATCCTTAGTAAGATCATGCAGTAATATGAGATAACTATAAATCCCAAACATATCTAATCACAACTGGGGATCCAATCAGTAATGTGAGATTTTTTGATGGGAACACACATCGTGAGCACTGTGTGAACATGGTTCCCATCAAACTCCGGGATTTGACCATGATCTTAACCAACCGGTTATGATCATTCAACCAACCCGAAGGCCTGAGGTTGATCTTAATCATTTAACCATGATCTTAATCATCTTAACCATCAGTTGATCATTCAGAATCAGATCAGACCTTTGGCCTTGAGTCCCAATAGTTGAATTCAACCAGCCCGAAGGAGCCCCGAAGGAGCAGCTACAGTATTAGTGCTGCTTCTATCTTACGTAGCAAATGAAAAAACCTGAGAAGCAAATGCACACGAAACAAAGCAACACGGCGGTATATAGATGTGTATTGATGTGTATATATAGTAATTATAGCATTATATCGTCAGAAACTAACAACAATACAATACTTGTATAATAAGGGCCAAACACGGACCCATCTACAGCATTTGTGGCCACAAACTGAGATGATCCAAGGTTGGGAAAGCCCAAAACTCCGTGCCATCCGCCGAAACTTGGAAGTTGTGGGGATTCCTAATTAGTAAATTAAATAATCCCAATCCGCATCTATCAAGGTAGTTTCAGCCTCACAGAGGCCAAACAATAGCTCATATAACCACCATCTCAGGGTAACATCAATCATATCCTCATTGGAAGTGAAATCACAAACTGTAAGTCATAACTTATATAATCACTGGTTATAAATCATGATTAACTCCTTACTTGATGAGTACATACCCTCCATTCGTGATGTTTTCCCACCGTCAACGCATGTCAACGCGGTGGGGTCACTTCACTCCGAGCCCAGGCACCATGCTCATGTCGTTGATCAAACTGGCCAAATCCAACCTGCCAGGCGCATCCAGGCACTGGGCACTGTTCGGTTCGTCTTTAAAGAACGAAGCTGCAGACACTGATCCACAAATCTCTGCATATTATATATATAGATATACACACACATATGACCTTATATATGTGTATGTATTCATCAGAGTGCAGCTTGACATGGATGGGTGTAAAGGTCACAAATACACTGTCTTGTTGGTGTCAACCCCCATATCGTGCTGCATACTCAGTTGGTAAATTTGTTACATGGCCATTGAACATGGCCATGGAAACAGCAGGGTAAATCATCGAACTATAAATAAATGAGGCATCTACACCATAGCAAACTGTAACACAATACCAGAGGCAAACATTCCGAGAATATCCCATTAAATCTGCTTAAATTATCTTCTTTTACTGGTAAAATCACATGAAATCACAATTTCTTGATGTTAAAATAACCATTTCTTAATGGTTAAATCGCTATGTTTCGTTGATCTTTCTGCTACACAACTTGCCACGTGCCGTGTAGCTGATCTTGAAAAAGGGCTGAGCAAATCGTCGTCCTGGAGTAGAACATCAAAACTTCATGGATTTTCAACAGTATTGCCATCTTGGAAGGATTTTAAGACATTCCTTCAGGATGATGATTATAGAATATATGTTAGAAAATGATATCAGTATATATATATATAAATAATATCTTCCGCAAATATCTGAAACCGCCAAGCGTTCCCTTTAGATGGACCCTTTCACATCCCGAGGACGCCTGCGTCGAGCAAAATTCGTGGCGTACTTCAAGCCTCAGAGCCGAGGAGACGCCGTGACGTCATGGTCGTGTCAAGCCTGGATGAAATAACTATATGGGGATGGGTCAAAACCCTGGTACCCCTGTAGTTCACATCAAAATAGCTGGTAAATGGATGTTCATCCCACTAAAAATGGTAATAATAGGTATTGATCCATACCCATACAATAACTGGTTGGTGGTTTGAACCATCCTGAAAAATGTGAAAGTCAGGTGGGATGATTATTCCCAATCTATGGAAAAAATGTTCCAAACCACCAACCAGCTAATAACTAATCAACCAATGGTTTATTTATGTTTATTTAACATTAGAGGGTACTAAATAAACCATATCGTTTATTGTGATGATATTTTCATTAGGGGAGTGCTACCCAAAAAACGTGATGTCATCTAATACTTACATGGCACCACCACAATTAAACGGTTCTTTGGGGTGTATTAATTCAGGGCTGACATTAGCAAACCGTCCCATTTGGGAGGCTTGATCATTTTGATCCTTCTAGGCCATTGGGCAACAACAATTGATGAAACGGGGAAATGATGCAGCTACTTGTACCTGGGATGTACCAATAGCATCCAATACAACAGCCTTGAAATTTAGCATCGTTCCTACAAGGGTGACCACAACTTGCCGAGGACTGTTGGACGGTCGAAGCCGTCTATTTTGAAGCGAGCCGGGACTGAAGACGCACAGACTTGGACATCCTCAAAAGAGTGCTGTGGAACCGCCAAAAGATGCGGGTGAGTGAGTGCTAGTGGAAATCAAATGTCCTGATTGAACGCACCTTCTTGGGTATCCAACAGTTCCATTTCAGGAGCAACGCACAACTGGTGAAACTCAATTGAACTCTGGCATATAATATATATCTATATACATATACATATGTATATATATATTTATATGTACTGACTTTGGTTGATATTGTCCATGTTGTTTGGATGCTCTCTCTATATATATGTACATATCTGTGCAAGTAAATATGTGCATGCATACACATATTTGATGTCCACTGTTCATAAATTCCAATTGTGCTGACCTATCCGTGGTTTGCAAGCTTCTCCTAGGGTCCCAGACTTAGCACCACATCGTGCTCATTGCCTCGGCTCGCTGTGTTGCTATCGTTGGTGGTTTCGACCCAGATTTCTGTTTTTGAACCACCAACCAAGACAATACAGGATTGCAATCGACAGAGATTGTGATCTGATCCGCACCAAAGAATGTGGATCGAACAAAACAAAAATACACAGAAGTAGCATGTAAGAACCAACCAAACGTGGTATGACTGCGGCCTACTACTAGAAATAGGATTGGTTGTAGTCGCAGCAGTTGGCAATCCCAACTAATAAATCCGCGTTATGGTTTCTTGACTTTGGAGTGGTCATCCATCTTACAGCATGTTTTGTTGGGTCATAGCAGCTGCCTGGCTTTCTATCGGGGCCCTTGGGCCCTTGACATGTATCACCCGGCTTTATGTTACCCCCATGCTTGCTGATAGAAATTTCCACGGGAGGCTTTTCTGGAGGACCTGGCTGGATCAGTGAAAGCAATGCTTTTCACGGTCAGTTTTGTATTTAGGAAGTCAATATATTTGTTTAAGAAACGAGCAACAGGGAGACCACGAGACCACTTATTTGCATTTTTTTAGCAATTCACAACTTCTATAACAATTCATTGTTTCTATGACAATTCACAGTTTCTATGATAATTCAAAGTTTCTAGAACAGTTCAAACTTTCTATAACACCTCACCTACATTACACATATATGACTATATATATATAATCATATACGTATATATTCATGTATAGTTTTTATCTACAATATATATATATATGTACATTTATTATTATTATATATGTGTTTCCTGCAAATGTTCCCTTAAACCAATTCCTGGAGACACCAACGCCAGCAATGAACACTTTGTCCCTCGTCCTTTTAATCTCCAAAGCGCAATTTCATTTGGGTGAACTGCCATGTATTATTACATACTGAAATCCCAATTCATTGAATAAATCCCACCATCCCTATCCCCATAGTTATTGATTGGTAAACAAGACACAAAACAACATGTTTGGTGATTAAAACCACGATTTTGTAAGGCCCAATGTTCGGTGGTAAAACGAAACTGTTGTGCGATCTAGACTCTCTCAGAGATCTCTCCCTTTTTAGCTCCAAATATCAAGTTTGCTCCATGTTGCTCCCAACTCCCCACATAAGTGTGGGCAAGATTTGGTAGATCAAAACTTGAACACAATTGACAACTTCCAGCTTTGTCATGGTCATTTTCCTCTGGGTTGGTATATCCCACTCTATCCAATATTGCCATTATCTGCCTGTTGATAAAACAATAATAAACCATCCCCCAAATCACCATAAATAAGTGTTATAAACATGTATAAACCATTCCCAGTCATGGGTGGTTTGTTATTGTTCTAGCCACATTATACCCATGATTTTTCAATATCACCATATTGTCCACCCCCAAAAAAGTCCGAGCAACGAAAGCCGGTGGCCTTCAGCAAGCCCTTCATGCCCAGCGATTTCAACACCGATGCCGTTCCCATCTGAGGTACGCCAGGTACGCGGACAGGGGATCTGGTGAGAAAAACCACCTAGGGATTGACCCAGCCATTTCTTTGGGGATTTAAGCGTCATTTTTCCATTCAAAACCATCAAAACCCATGGATGATTTAACCAAGGACTCCGGGATTTGGGATCTAAAAATAGGGGATACACAATTTTATAGCCAGTCCAAAGAAAATCATGATCAACCAAGGCCAAGGGACGGGAATCGGGGATCCATGGGGATCCTATTTTCAGACAAACGCACATAGATATAGATGCCCATATGAATGTAGTGACATGCGATGTGTGTGTGTAATGAAAAAAACATGTGGTGCAAAAAATGCAATGGAATGAAAAAACATGAAAAATCATGGTTTGCAAACTGTAGCAGTATGCTGGATGAAGTACTGGCATCTGCAAATATCTGCAGCATGTCCCCATGTTTTAGTGGATAAAACCTCTGGATTTTGTTCGTACTCCCCCAAAATATAGAACACCAGCTCAAACATCAACCAAGATGGGTATAGTACCATCCAAAGAAAGATAGACCAATAATCATCACTACCCTTTGGTACTTTAACATGGCTATGGAACATGGCCCATGGAAATAGATGATTGACCTATCAAAATTGTCATTCGTCAGTTCGCAAACTGTCAAATTTACCAGGGTATCCCCATCATATCCCAATAAGTTCATATGAGTTCTATTAAATCACCATGTTTGATGGTTAACGTCATTCAATTCCAATCACCACCAAATCAACCATGTATCCAGCCAGGATATCCACAGATTTTACCGTCGCGCCGTCGCTGCATCGAGCCACAAAGGCGCTCCAACTATTTGGGACCACGGCATACTTCTGCAGGAGGCGCCAAATGACCACGACCTGAGGTCAATGTTGCAAGTCACCAGTAAACAGTTCACATTGCACCTATCAAAAAATGGTGACCTTCCAGGGATTCTAATGGGATTTTAATGATGGATCCTAATGTTGATAAGTTACATATCAATATTCTGAACATTGAAAACTGGTGACTTAACCAACTATAATCGGGATATAGTGGGATAGAATATTGAATATATATATATAATTAAAACTGACAACTTCCAATGGATTGGTTTTCTTGGGAAAATCTACAAGAAAACCTGGTAAATACACAAACTATCCCACAATCCTAGGGTTTTCCTGCAGATGTTCCCTTACACCACTGGGAAACCTAGGATCACTTGAAATAATGTGGTACTACCCAGTTTGTTTCCCCAATCACACATCATCCCCAAGTGGGGGTTCTTAAGCTAGGTTCATCTGGGTAAATGATGGTAAATAATTATAGTTCTTAAGCTAGAAACCAAAGGAATTAAGCAATTGTTTTTCGGATGATTCCCCTTACCCAGCCTTATTAAGTTTCGTCTTTGCTGGGTTTATTGTTCATGAACACAATCGAAAACGATCCCCAATTGAGGGTTTATCATAGATTGGGTATGCCCCCTAGTAATGGGATGATGTCAAATGTTCCCCAGATCATTGGTTATGGGAACGGTGATGGACAATGTAGGTTCGGAATGGTTCGGACAATAGTTCTTTTTTAAGAAAAGGATTGGCATGCCACGTATCTTTTGGTGCACATCTCATACCACAGGTTTGTCTACGTATATATATATATATATATGTGTTTGCATATCTACTGCAGGCAATGCTTGAAACAAAGAGGGGATAAATCCGGGCATGAGAAACAGGTGTCCTGCATGTTTTCAAAAAACAAGCGTTGCATAATAAATGTATGTACAAATATACATGTACTATCATGTAATACATATATATATATATACACATGTAATCATCATCGTCATCATCATCATCACCAGCACCACCACCACCACCATCATCATCATCATCATCACCATCATCACCATCATCACCATCATCACCATCATCACCATAACCAACACCATCATCATCACCATCATCATCATCATCATCTTCATCATCTTCATCATCTTCATCATCTTCATCATCTTCATCACCATCACCACCACCACCACCATCATCATCATCATCATGATGTATTTACATGCAAACGTCTAAGAAACCCGTAATTATATATATATATGCTTACACTATTGACATCAAAGGTTGAATCATCCTCTCAGAATGGATCGTCCTGTCAGAGATCTAACTGTTGGGATCTCCATTCTGAAAATGCATCGCTCTGTCCTGAAAAAAAAAGAGGAACTACCAGCCAAGAACGGCCATCAAATAATGGTGAAAGATTGAACTTTGGAAATATGTGGTGTTTCACATCTTTTAAGGCCTTTTTTTTTCACGAGCAGATTGATGATTCCCCTCCGAGATGCGTTGGAGGACGTTGGAGTGCCAGCCCGGCGACAGATAGGAGGACTTTTGACCCATATTCACTCACGCAAAGGGGTCTTTTTCAAGAAGTGGTAAAACCCTGCACTAAGAACAATTACATGGTAAAACTTCTGCATTTTGAGAGTTCACTCCGCAGAATTCTTGCGGAGTGACCCCCAGTACTATTGGATGAGCCCCATACTGTTGATCAGATGCCGTGATGCCGTGATGCCCATAACTCTATGAATATACATGCACATATACTGCACACGCACACATACGTGTATCTATATACCTAAATGTATATGCATATGGTCATATCATTATACATGTATGTAAACATAAATAAATATATATATATATACACAAACAAATTTATCTGGATGAATTCTACCCAATCTAGGGTAACATGAATACATGCTTAAATCCTCCACCCAAACTGAAATCAACTAAAATTGAAATTTGGATTCCATCTGCCCCAGGTTGATTGCTCCAGCAGGCATGTAAATGTACATATATATATATATATCTATATATATATATCTATATATATATATGTATCTATATGTAAATATGTATGTATATATGTATATATGTATGTATATATGCATATATATCAATATACATATATTAATATACATATATGTTGTTTGTAAATAAATAAATAAACAAAAATTAATAAATACATATACATACACGTATATATATATATATGCTATCATCATTAATATACGCACCCAAAAATATCCATTGCATACACCCTGCAGAACTCCTCACTTCCCGGCGAAGTCCAGGTCACTGCTGTGGTCACGGCCGTCTTGGCAGTGTGCATTTTGCTGCTGGCGTTTTTAGGGCTGAAGAACTGGCAGTGCGGTGCTGAACGTCTGGATGAAATTGGTGATAGAACCAACAGAAAGGTGAGACTTAAATGTGATATACATAGTATATACATATAGAGTATAGTTTAAATAAATATATATATATTAATTAATTAATTATATATATATATATTGTATAGATAGCATATATATATATATATATAGATACGAATGACATATAGTATAAATGTCACTCATGGAATGGGGTGTAAAAGCTAACTGTATATGCACACTGAATGATATGTAGAGATATGTATACGTACAGTTTGAAAACCAACAGCAACTGGAAAACAGTCCTATAGCTTTGGATTTTAAGAGGAGATCCACAAGAAGTTCATCTGGAATAAAGTCAAGCCATTCAGGGCTTGTGCCATCCCCGGGAACTGGCTGAGCAACGGGAATGCAAAGAAGAGGCTATAGTCCCTAACCCCCAAATCCCCTACCCGAAACCAACATTTTTGGATATGTATATAATATATGTGCTATAATATAACTCTATATAGTTGGAATTTCTGGACTTATCTTATCAAATATCTATTGCAAGTAGAAAGAGATACATATACATGGACATAAAGATCAAACGATAAATAAGCACATCAATAAACAGATACACAAATAGAATTACCATAGATAGACGAATACGGCAAACAAATATATCCAGTGAATAGAACCAATAATAGACCAACCAACAATAGATAAATCATAGACAATAAAATATAGATTAGATGAGTCATTGAGAAATCAAGTATTAAACAATAGGTGTGTATATAAATATATATACATATATAAATAGAAAAATACATGAGAGTAGATAACCAAAAAACATAATAATAACTAATGAGTAATAATAAAATATAATAAACAATGATCCGCCGACCCCAGCCGACGGCAGGGGGAGCGCGTGCGAGGAGAAGTGTTGCGTCTTCTTTACGAAAACCCACCTTCCGGCAACTGGTTCAGAAGCTAACGTCCGACAGTGGCCGGAGCTTGAAGCCCGCGAAAACTGTTAGCTGCATGGTGTTTTGCCGTGGGAGAAAGCTTTGGAGGCTGTGTGGAGGCAGTGGTCCGAGCATGAAAGAAACTATGCCGGTTTTATCCAGCCATTCCCTGTCCACTGCCCCCCAGCGCCCCTCTCAGGCTTCCTGGCCCAGGTAGGGCTGGCAAATCATATATGTCATGTGCATTGTGTGTGTACGGTAGAACCTGTGCATCTCCTGTGTTATGTACGTTATGTGTGTATATATGTATTTATACGTGTGTATATATATATATATATAATATGAAGTCTTCTCTGAATTCCTTTTCCCGGATTCGGACGAAAACCACCTTCACTGCGTATTACAGGACTCCGCCTTTAAAGTTAAATGTCCCAACAGACCTCAAAGATGGGTGAAGAAACTTGTGAATGATTGATTTGCATGGAACTCTTGCAAAGGTAGCCAGAGCGGTGCTCTTTCAGCTGGAGCTGCTGGCGATGCTGGAAACGCTATCACACCCTGCATGGTTCCTTTGTTTGGTCTCACAATGCAGACTCCATGGCCCACATCCAAGTTGCTGCTACCAGCTGGAAGCAAACAGTGCTCTTGCGTTTTCAAGCACGGTGATTTGTTCCACATGCAGTGGGGCAATTGTCTAGCGCGGATCTAGCGCGGATCAACGCCAAAACTACGTTTAGCCTAGCGATTAAAGCGTGGACAGCGGTTGTATTGACATATCTTCACAAGTCACGTTGGTGATGCTGGCCAAAGAGAAGGTGAAGGAGCAATGCAGCTCAAAAGCAATGCACCCAGGCACGACCAGGAACAACAGGTGCAAGAAAGCAAGAGGGAAAGAAAGCATCGAGCCTGATTTTGTTTCACTTGAATGGCTATGTAAAAGTATCCAGCGCCACACTAGCGCAAATCTAGCGCTAAGCTGCAGGAAAGCGATGTCACTGCATCTATACAGAACTCCGCCTTCTAATGAAATCTGAAATACATCGGATTTAAAAGTTCCTTATAGTATTAGAGCGGATCCCATATATATATATATACACACAATTATACACACATTTATTCTATTGTGCATACGTGTGTGAACAAAAAAGGCAAAGGAACTTGTATCAAATCTATATTGCTTTGAATGCTGCATTTATGTTGAATCATTTTAAAGCCATGTCCTTCCACGGGTCCCCTCATTTTGTAAATACATATGCAAACAATGTAGCCAAGGATAATGCACTGGGGTCTGCGGCAGGGGGCGGCAGCCCTTGAATCATATACGCGGCCCCGAGCTTTGCCCAAGAACAGAATAGCCTAGCTTTGCCAATGATTTTCAGACGACCTCGAACGTTCAAACATGGAACAATCAACTATACCGCGATTGGGTTTTCTTGTAGGATTTACATGAATTTACATAATTTATAAAGTCTATAAAGTCTCCCACCCCAATGGAACAAATAAACATACCATCTTCATAGTCGTCATCATCATAGTCATCATCATCATCATCATCATCACCACCACCATCATCATCATCATCATCATCATCATCATCATCATCCTCATCCTCATCCTCATCCTCATCTTGCTTTGCCCGGATGCTCCCTGCTAGTTCGGGCAAAGACTACTGTCATTGCAACAATAGACCTTAACAAGAAATAGATAATAGTTTCATAATTCAGAATAATCAACGATTCCTAATTAAATGAATGAATAGTATTCTAAACACATCTCTTCATGCCATGTGAACAATACATAAATAATCGATGATCAACCCAACAGACAAATACATATATTTCATTGTCATGGCAATCATCATCCACAATAATCCTCCATCAACATTCATCAACATATCAACATCAACATTGTCTATTTATAGTGGAATAATCAACCACAATAGATAATAAATAGCAAATCGATTATCTATAATTATCTACAATGACTATAAATAATCAACCATACAAATATTCGAAAACAGTATATAAAAAAGGGATTGATTGACTCAATTCATATCAATCCACAATACCCTAGGGATTCTGGAATCCAGATGCTTAGAGATTTATTCAACAGATTGTTAAATCCCGGCCTCGTCTCTTTCATCCCACCGCTCCGCGTGCGGAGCGCTCCTCGGCCATTGAGAGGGTGGAGATCACTTCCGCCAACAAACCGAACCAAAAGGCCGAGGGCGAAGCCGCTACGCTGGGGGTGGACAAGTAGCCTGGCCGCCCCACAGGCTTAGGGCGATGTCATGGTGAGTTTATGGCTAGTTTATGGACATGAACAAAGGTGATGTTGCGGGATTTAGAGATTTTATGGTGATGTCATGGGGATTTGATCAGGAAAATGGGGATATGAGTGGGTAGCTATGGTAGTTCGATGGCCCATTTCGTTCGATGATTTACGTGCTGAAAAGGGTGATTCTGAACAGTTATGTTAAAATTACAAGAGGGTAGCTTTGGAGGAATGAATCATGGGCAAGATTGTGGACAATGGCCATTTAAAAATAGTTATATGATATACAATAGTGGCTGTTTGATGAGAAGTGTTGATAACCTTAGGTTGGTAATATAGTTTTTTACAGCTATGCAATGGCGGTGAAGAACAGTTTAAACATGGTGAAGTTCAAAAGTGGCTATTGTATACCTGTGAATAATGATCAATCATGAATTTATAACATTCATGACTTCACGAATTTGAATTTCAATAATGGCTTCAAGTGCTCTGGAACTGGTTATACATAACTTCCATATCAGTTGTAGTATTGTAGAGTGAACCCAGGTACATATGATCTACAATATCCAGTTGGACCGGCTATGGGTCACTTCATCCACGGGCTTTTCATCCAAACCCCCACTTTGCCTCGCGCTAATCTATTTAGGACACCCTGCATGGACCTTTGATTTCTGGCGTTTGTACCAAGTCTACACTAAATGAGCACTAATTTCCCCCAACCAAATCTCAGAAACATATTCGTCAAATACCCTTTTGTAATTTACACAGTCATGACAACTGTGTAGATTCTTAGATGATTGACCTATTGTGTCCATGGCCATTTGCCATATTTTCTTTAAGCATGGCAAACGTGACAAAGTGTTAGATTCCCAGAGGGTTTTGTCTCATCATTTTCCCCATGAGATCCTCATTGTATTCTCACAGTTTTTGATGGTTACCCTGTGGTAATTTAACATACCAGTAGCTATGGAACATGGTCCATGAAAATAAATGGTTTACCCATCGAAAATCGTGATTTTCCAGTTCGAAAACTCTGAAATCATATAATTCCAGTAAATCACAATTTTTGGTGGCTAAACCTCATTATAGTGGTTTAAATTCCATTAAATCAGCATCTTCCCCATCACTATATTCCCATTATACCTCTATTTTTGATGGTTAAATTCACGTCTCCCCCAAACATCAGGGCATCTGAAATCAAGGTACCACTTCCTGCAGAAGAAGAGAACCAAGTACCAGGGTCCGCCATCAGAAAGTTGGGCCATCCCTGAGATGCTGCCTCGGTGGTGATATGCCATACGCAACGTTTTTTGGGGGTTAAGGCCTTGGGGTAAAAATGTTGAATTAGGCTGCTCCCAATTCATTTTTTTTGTCACTATCCCCATTAAAATGGTGATTTGAAAATTACTCCATTTTCAAACACACCCATATCATATTTTTTGAAAGCAAAAAAATAGAAAGATTGGTGATCAAGTGTTAAGACTTGCGAGACTTGCGTGCATTGAAACCATAAAAGGTGTGTTCCATATCCTGGAAATTCCTGCCGCCCTGCGAAGGCAATCATCAAACTTGGGGTTTCCACCATATATGGCCGTTTTAATGGAGACATTGATGATCACCAATGAACAATTTTGCTGCGGCTACTTTTCCAGGAGGTCCTGGGCGATAGATCATTCAGTCCAGGCTGTATCCCCTGTAACTGGCTGCGTCAGGACTGAATGGAATGGAATTGATACACTTCATGCTCACCATTGATGGTGTTTTACCTTACTATGATTCATGTAACAATCTTCAACCTTAATCATGTGCTGTAATATTCAAAAAAAATCTAAAGAATCTTGTCCCATCTCCGATGGTCAAGAATAGTCCCCTTGCCCAACCGAGGGACCGCTGCTCCCCAATTTTCACCTTGACATCGGCGCAACAGTCAGGTGCGGCCCACAAGATTCCACTAAATCTCCATGGTAAGGTTAGCAAAGCCAGCTGCTATGGCATTCTATGGATATATTATGTACGTGACGTTTTATGTATCTATTGTTCAATTAATAACACGCACATATATACATATATTTCTATATATACGTATAAATATATGTATATAAATATATGTATGTATACATATATATATGTGTATATATATATGTATATATATATGTAAGTATGTATATATATATAAATATGTAATTATATGTATACATATACACATATATACATATACGTACATACATATATACGTGTATATGTATATATACATACGACTACATACGTGTATTAATATGTATACATGTATATATGTATACATGTATGTGTATATATATATAAGTATATATGTATATATACATACGGCTACATACGTGTATTAATATGTATACATGTATATATGTATATATGTATATATGTATATATGTATATATGTATATATGTATATATGTATATATATATATATGTATATATGTATATATATATATGTATATATGTCTATATGTATATATGTATATATGTATATATATGTATATATGTATATATGTATATATGTATATATGTATATATGTATATATGTATATATGTATATATGTATATATGTATATATGTATATATGTATATATATATGTATATATATATAATTTATATGATTATATTATATATATATGTTCTACATATATGATCTAGATGGTTGTGGGGCATGTGTAGTGGGGGATGTGCACCCTGAATCTTGGACGCTTTGAAAATGCCAACTCCGGATGATGACTTTAGTGGTACCTGTGGTACCCTCTTGAAGAGTCCAGGGGCTGAACCTGGGGTTGACATCGCTAAAGCATCCACTCTTGGGCCTCCATGGAAGAATACACATCTGCGATAAGTGTACATGCAGCTGTGTAGAATTTATGTAAAGATACTATATCCCCAGAGGTTGACATGACATACGCTGTAGAGTTGATGGTTTCAAACCGTTTCAAATATAGTCAATTGACGTCCTTCCTTTTCAAGGGGACTTATACATATTAAGAATTTTGGTTTGTCTGTGCGGATTGTGACGTGCATAGCCCTTAGGGTGCACGCGCTATGCCACCAGAGGTAGTCTGAAAGTGACTGTGCTCAGTGGTATGGGTGGGCAGAGTTTCATGAAGCAAAGTCTGAAAATAGGGTACCCCTTGAAATCCCAAAATGGCCAGAACTGGGGGCCAAGCCCAGGCTTAATGCCCTCAAAGCAATCCTGCCGAGCCATTTCCTCACCAAGGAGCCTCCTCCGAACCAGGTGCGCGTCATATCTCCGTCACCGGTGCCCCAGACGTTGTAGTGGCTCACCAAATAAGCAACACCTGGCACAGGATCAGACCCGAAATGTGGATTTACTCAGGCAAAATGGGGATTTCATCATCAAACATTCTGGTTTAACCAGCGAATGATTGATTCCAGTGTTTGAGAATATCTGAACATCGGATTTGCCCCCCGCAAAACGGTGATTTTACTGGAGAAAATGCTGATAAATGATAACCATCAAATTTTGATACCACCTATGTTTTGGGATATCCATTTTGACACTAACAGTGGGCACCAGCAAATGACACCAAAATAACAACAAGAAATATTGAACAATATGCTTTGGCTCCAAGTGAACATACTCAAAATATACTGTAGACTATGTTGTCTACAAGCATGACAACATTTCTTCTGATCCATAAGGAGGTAAACAGCTGCACCGAACTTTACCTGGAACTTCAACTTCCATTGGTTGCCCATGGCCGAAATGTTGGAGGAACAAAGTTGTTTGACAAAGTCGCAAGTGTGTATGGGGTAAAAACATGAAAAACTGGTGACTGGATACCTCAAATTTTATCAAACTTTCATGTTTATAACTTATACAATGCTCAAAGTGAGCAACCTTGCTTAATTTGACGCACAAAAGGCCTGACATCTGTCACTTGGGCCCTAAAATTTGGAACCATTTATATACATATATAGACAAAACGTATCATACAATAGATGCTATGGTTATGAAAGCCACATCTGGCAGAACCCCTCCTGCTGGAACATCTGTTTATATCCATTTTTTTTCCATTCCTAACATCCATTTGGATTTACTATCCATTCCTGCGATCCATTTGGAAATACATACATACATGCATACATGCATTACATGCATTACATGCATTACATGCATTACATACATACATACATACATACATTTGGAAATACATACATACATGCATACATGCATACATGCATTACATGCATTACATGCATTACATGCATTACATACATACATACATACATACATGCATACATACATACATACATACATTACATACATTACATACATTACATACATTACATACATTACATACATTACATACATTACATACATTACATACATTACATACATTACATACATTACATACATTACATACATTACATACATTACATACATTACATACACATTACCTACATTACCTACATTACCTACATTACCTACATTACCTACATTACCTACATTACCTACATTACCTACATTACCTACATTACCTACATTACCTACATTACCTACATTACATACATTACATACATTACATACATTACATACATTACATACATTACATACAGTACATACATTACATACATTACATACATTACATACATTACATACATTACATACATTACATACATTACATACATTACATAGATACCATACATTACATACACTACATACATTACATACATTACATACATGCATACATTACATACATTACATACATTACATACATACATACATACATACATACATACATTACATACATACATACATACATTACATACATACATACATACATTACATACATACATACATACATACATACATACATACATACATACATTACATACATACATACATACATACATACATTACATACATACATACATACATACATACATACATACATACATACATACATACATACATACATACATACATACATACATACATACATACATACATACATACATACATACATACATACATACATACATACATACATACATACATACATACATACATACATACATACATACATACATACATACATACATACATACATACATACATACATACATACATACATACATACATACATACATACATACATACATACATACATACATACATACATTACATACATACATACCTACATACCTAAACACACATACCTACATACCTACATACCTACATACCTACATACATACCTACATACCTACATACCTACATACCTACATACATACCTACATACCTACCTACATACATACATACATACATACCTACATACATTCATACATACACACATCTATACAGACAAACATCCATTTAGACACACATACACGCATACACAGACACGCACACACACACATATACATACATGAATGTATACACATATACATATGTAGGTACAAGGATACATGTATATTGCAAGTGTTTTATGCAAACATGTTTGCTAATATTTTCAGGCATGCGCACACATGTAAGCATACACGCATGTTGTGCATTTTTTAAGGCAATTTTGGCATGTACATGCATACCCAGAGATGCATGTGTCCAAACTTGTATTTCATATATGTGGATGCAAGCACATGCATGTGGGCTTCAGTCACGGCACTAGAGGGATCGAAGGGCAATGGAGGCGCCAGTGAATCGGCACTGGAGGGCATGGAAGGGCACTGTAGGGCATGGAAGGGTACTGGGGGCACGGAAGGGCAGGGCACCGGAGGGCATCGAAGGGCAGTGAAGGGCGCTGATGGATTTTATCAATTTCCATTTCTTTTTAAACAATTTCAATTACAAATTCCAACATTTTAATTATTCCATTCATTTTTCATCAATTTTCCTACATGTTTCATCAATTTTCATCCATTTTCATCCATTTTTCATCCATTTTTCATCCATTTTTCATCCCTTTTTCATCCATTTCTATCAATTTTCAGCAATTTTCATCCATTTTTCATCCATTTTTCATCCATTTCTCATCCATTTTTCATCCATTCATCTATTTTCATCCATTTTTCATCCATTGTGCATCCATTTTTCATCCATGTCTATCAATTTTCAGCAATTTTCATCCATTTTTCATCCATTTTTCATCCATGTCTATCAATTTTCAGCAATTTTCATCCATTTTTCATCCATTTCTATCAATTTTCAGCTATTTTCATCCATTTTTCATCAATTTTTCATCCATTTCTCATCCATTTTTCATCCAGTCATCTATTTTCATCAATTTTTCATCCATGTTTCATCAATTTTTCATCAATTTCTATCAATTTTCAGCAATTTTCATCCATTTTTCATCCATTTCTATCAATTTTCAACAATTTTCATCCATTTTTCATCCATTTTCCATCCATTTCTCATCCATTTCTAATCCATTTCTCATCCATGTCTCATCCACCTCATTCATTTCTAATCTATTTCTCATCCATCGTCCATTTCTCATCCATTTCTATCGACGTCCTTTGCATTCAGCAGTCATCGGCCGACCCTTGATGTTTTTTTTAGGTTCTCATCATTGTCTACGTAGCTGGATTCTAGATGCCATCACCCATGTACAATGTAAAGTAACAGGTAACAGGCTCAAAAAGGATGAATGAGCGAATGTGAAGACATCTATGACTTTCAAAGGTATCTGTCTTTGAGTGTATAGCGTAAAGGTGTGAGACTATGTGGAGTCGTCCAATGAACACACACGCGCGCAAAAAATTGAACACGGGTGACATGCACACATGCGTGTATAATATATATATAAATATAAATGGATATGCATGGGTTTGCATGCAAAGATGTGCATATATGATATTATACATGTATGTATTATGCTTAGTTATGTGTACATGTACTTACTGATGCCCCAAACAGTCTTTAAGTAGATACTTTATACACGAATCTTTAAAGGTGAGTATGTGTGAATGTTACTGTAAAAGGAAATGATGCGCGCGCCTTAGGACCTGAATTGTTTGATATACTATGTGATATACCTTATATTGAAAAAATGTTTTGTATGTACGGATGAAGGCGTACATGAGTTCCCACTGGGTATGTACTCTGTGTCTTGATTGTATATAGTAGTATTGTATGTGATTGATTGTTATGGTTCAAAATGCATGGTTGAAGAATAGATGCTGTAAATGCTTCAATCCCAACCCACCAAAAAAATGGATAATTGAAATGGAAAAAAAACACATAAAAAATGGAAGTAAGTGGGCCATCAGTTGTGGCAAAGTGGCCATCATAATGCTATGGGACCGGAAACGGAACTTGTAGTCGCAGCATTTTCAATATCATTCCATATATATATATATACCTTGACCATGGGTTGGGTGGGTGGAACAAGGGGGGCTGATGCTAACGTTCCTGTTGACATGCACTGCATGGATCTGCATGGTACATTGACTTGAACAACAACTTGTTGGTGGTCACTGCCAAAGCCGTCAAAGAAACATTGAAATGAATGCAAATTCGGAAACCCTGTGGTAAAATGCGTTTTTCGGTCCCACGGGATATCATATCATATCATAGCATATCATAACATAACATACCCGTCCAATCCAATCTAATCTACCAGTAATTTAATCTAATCTATAATATATATATACGTATATAATTGTATACTATAATTATGTGTATATATATAATTATACAATATAATGTGGAACAAACCCCAGCCTGATTCCGGGTTTCTTGACCCAAAAAACGGGCCGTCCGACCATCCCGTCACGCCTGTCATGGACCACTCGGTTGTGACTTTTTTGCTGCTACCAAGGGCTCGATGTCGGCCTCATTGGCAGCTGGGAACTCCCCATGGAGGTTTCGTTCGCTGGGAAACTCATCGCACTAGTTGGGTGATCCTCGTTCGCATATGTTTGAGTATCAGAGGGTATTCCCAACATATTCCCCAAAGGGCTGGAAGAATCCATGGAAGAATCAACAATCAGCCACTCAGCCAAATTCAGGTAGTTCGCAGCGATACTCACAATGAAATGACATGGCAAATGTCACGTCAAACATTAGGCAAGGACAATGGGAAACTGTGAATGATGGGGATCAAATCACAAGGTCTTGTGAGCAATTGAGATGGGTACATGATGCTATATGTGTATTACTCCACATTCGCAAATACGTATCCAGTACAAAGGGGGCTGATGGGACAATAGTGCATACCTATCATTCGTGAATACACATATGGAAGTAGGCATCATGGCACAAGAGAGAAGTCCTTTCAACTTGAAGTGAGACACCAAAATCCTATCCCCCAGTCAATTTGGGTATGGGTCAAAATTAGGTACCCCAAAATTATGGATGGTTAATACTAAACTAGACTAACATCTGTGGTCCCCTAGGTCTTCCATTTTGACCCACATCCCTTTGACAGCAGCCAAAAGCCTCATTCACGAGCGCCTTCATTTGCCAATCCCCTCCATGATGCTCCATGGGTTTCCCCTTCCCCTGTTATCCTGTTACTGTCCTCCACTTGATTGTTCCTGAATAGCCCATAATAGCCCCATGTGCCCATGCTGATCTGTATCAAATTCATTCAATTTCCGATATAGTTAGTTAAATGGGATCCTCAAAACCATGTTTTAATATTTTACTAGCATGGTCTGATGATGATGATGATGATGATGATGATGTCTATGTCTAAGGACTTCGACATGGATGATTTAGGGGTACCCCCATTGACTTTGGACACCCCCATCTTCCTCATCACTCAAGGTGCCCAAAACCACTTGGCAGGTCAGGTGACACCTGGTCAGCTGCAAACTGAAGCCGGGTGGATGGATGCGCGCGCCAAAACAGCCCGAACGACGCAGGTCATATGGCAGCCAGTTGGACCTGGAGGATCACAAGTCCACGAGCATCCCCAAATGGCCACTTCTTTCTCTGATTGGTGGTTGAGCCCTACCCCTCTGAAAAATATGACTTAGTCAGTTGGGATCATGACATTCCCAATATATGGCAAAATAAAAGCCATGTTCCAAACCACCAATCAGTTATGGTGAATCCCAAATTGTTATACTTTTGGGCTTATTGACAGACCAATGGATGTTTTTTCCCCCGCAGGATGGGTTCATAATATTGACAAACCAATTCTGTGGCTACATTCTTGGTATTGACCACTAGATCCAAAGGCCAAAAGGGCAAGCACATGCCTGTTTCCAAATTGAAAGCCACAAAACTTGCAAAACTCCCCCCCGGACTGGTCATCAGCCGAGCGCTGATACCACATGAACTCAACCGGATGGGACCCGTCCGGATGGCATCAGAGTGGTTCATGTTCAAGTGAGCAGTGTTCACTGGTCTCTCTGTCATTCCATTATGCTGTTTGGTTACTATTGATTCATATTGATTCAATCATGGATATTCTTATTATTCCCAAGATGTTTGGTAGTATAATCATCTACATCAACCAACAGGGGTCAGGGTGCTCAAGTTGCAGTCCTCCAGTCCAGCCATTGGCTGCCAAGGAACATCGACCAGTGCGTGTTTGAGTCCAGCATCAATGGTGCGAAATTTGGAGTGCCTGCAGGCGAACCGCCGAGCTGGGCTGTCCGACTTCGCCAGTGCGGAGTGATCAGAGTTTCTGGTGCAGTTGTGGGTTGGACTGTTGGAGTAAAAAATGGACGAGCTGCATGATTGATCCAACTTGGAGTCCCAACCCCCAAAAGCTTCTATTTTCGTTCATCGCATTTCAACGGTGTTTTCGATACCAAACCATTTTCTTCTTGTATTTACACTGCATTTTTAATCCCAAGCCGCGTTTTGATGCGTTTTGTGACTCCAATTTGAGTTTATCTGAATGTTGCACCCCTAAATCCATTGGTTTGTCAATGTTTGTCATTGGTTTCCCCGAATACAAATGGCCATGTGTTTTTTGTATTCCCATTTTCAGACAAGCCCAAAAAAAGTTTCCCTCAACGACTTCCCCGGTCACCCGGAAGTCCCCCCTGTCTGAGGTGCAGAAGTCAGCGCGGCGGTTGCGCAGATCGATATGCAGATAGAGATCCAGCTGAAGCAACGGCAACCGCACCTGGGTACTTCCAGACCAGTGCCCTGAAACAGGCCCTGAAGCAATGGGGGTTCCGACCTAGTCGCTTTAACATGAATTTTTTTATATCTACTAAGAACGTTATAACCACTCCTTTGATCACTAGAGCCTGTTAGTATAATATAAAACTACCATCATCACTAAGACTACCAAGAATCAGCCACCTGCCTGAGCATTTCTCAGGTCTTAGCTGCCCTCTGGGTACAAGATGGATCAACAAAGAAAATCAATAAATATATATATATGATGTTTTTACTACTTTCCGATTCGCGAGATTCCAACTCTCTTCCCCCATTTTCGGTGCTTCAACATCATCCTCCTAGGAAGAGCTAGGGGAAGTATGCAAACAAACTGGGCAAAGTAGCCGTTGATGCCCCCATTTCTATCCTGCAAGTGCCCATGTTGCTGAAACTGTTAGCAAGGTCAACTGGTTTGTCAGCAACAACCATTCATTCATTTCATTTCTGCCATCTTGAAACATACAGATCTTAAGCATCACATGGGGTATTCGTCAAAATCAGATACCCATATTATACGCCACAAAATTGGATGGTTAATACATACCAACAGACAAAAATTCGACTTGCTCACCAGCCATCCCTTTCTATCCTCCCAGCTATCCATCCGCAGAAGTTTCTGGGAGCCAAGTTACGGGCTCCTCAGCAAGACATGATTGGCTTCTGGAGTACTTCCAGGCTGGTCCAGGCTCAGTGGCAAACAAAACTTTATATAATTATATAATATAAACATCACAAATCATCACAATCCAGTAGATATGACACACAAAACTCAAGCCACCAGAATCAACTGACAATTGCTGAGACTGCTGATTTGGAGAGCGAAAAAAGCGCATAGAGGCTTTGATGAACAAAGCTGGCTTAAATATGACGAACTGCTAATCTGGGGAAAGCTAGACCATCAAATATGACAGTCTTGAGATATGCCATCAAACCAGGTTAGGTCTTTGAACATGAGCAGGGGCCAACTGTTGACACTGATGCTTAGTAATGCTCAGGAGATTTAACTGGCTAGATCTTTATAGGTCAAGCTGATGAACATTGATTGGAACTCAAGAGAAATCAGAGAGCACTGTTGCCAAAATCACAGACAGTTACCAATCATCCAAAGTACCTGCTGATTTAGTGCCACGAGTAGCATTCTGAATGATTCTTGGTGGAGATTGTTTACCCATGCAACCCAACAGGGCTTGGTATTTCTGTCCCAATTTTTCACATCACTCAACTGGCTTGGGGATATGATATAATCTCCAACAAATCAACACATACTTTTCACATGTTCAAAATCTCCAAAACAGAACATTTACCTTTGGCTACTTACTATAGTTACTATAGCTATGGAACATGGCCCATGTAGATGATAAAAATGTACAAAACGATGGTTTACCCAATAAAACAACAATGATGATTTTCCAGTTCGCAAACGTTTAAATAACCAGAGGGTAGCACCCCCCTCCCCGGTTTTGCGCCAAGCATCTGCCCGGAGCACATCTGCAGAACGCCAGATCTGGAACTTGGGCTTCTTACTCTCTGCCTGGGACATAGATGATTCAGGTTCTACTAGTTGAAGCAGGATACAAAATGAATCTGGTTGGTGGTTTCAACCCTCTGAAAAATATTAGTCATCCGCCAAAATTACCCCGAGGTAATCAAAGATGGCTGGGATATCCGCGAACTAAATGGGCATGAACAGGTAACATAACTGATGGTATAACTGTACCAACAAAAACACATGGGGGTCGCACTATAAGGGGACGATGAAACAAATATGGGTGCATCACAGAATGGGACCCCAAGATATCTTCCAAATTCTTGGTTTTAGGAAGCCAACAGTAAAAAGGGGCACCCCAGTTTTGAGAATCACCCATTTCGGGCTGACATCCGGTACTCAAAATGTGGGTGTACAATATAATTTGATTCTTCAATGCCACTTAACCTGACAAAAATCTGTGGGTGTTTCTGGAGTCTTAGTACGAAGGGCATACTGTACCTCCTTGAGCAAGGGGGTTTCATGCAGGTGGCATTGATTGCAAACATTTTATGGCTACAAAGACATAGGATACATAGACTCAAAGTCGAACTTGTACCTTCTTCAGCAATCCCGGAATTTCCCTCAAAAAACCTTGGATTGAGCCCTCGGATGAGTCAGGCCCAGTTTGTTTCCATTCACTAGAACTATTCAGTTCTGCTATGTTTGCGAGAGCGTTTCAAGTTTGTAATCTGTGAGCTGAAATTGCAAGCCTAAAATGTGAGTGAGACAATGCCAGGGCAGGCAGTCTGCAGATTCGGATGGATGAAACCGCAAAGACGAAAAATCAATAACCTATGCCTGCAGAATCTGCCACAATCAAATGCCACTACCCAAGTCAATGATAGACATGTAGCTTGGTCATTGTACAACAGACTACATGTAAATATGTGTATATATATACAATTGAACATACCTCTGTGCATTATGTGTATATATATATGTACAAAAAATATGTATCTAAATATCTACCTATTTCTCTACCAATCTCTATCTCCATCTCTATCTCTACCTATGTTATCTATCTCTATTTCTTTCTCTATCATTCTCTATCTATCTATCTCTTTCTCTATCTCTACGTCCATCTATTCCCTATCTGTCCCATTGCCCCCCGTCGGCCTCGGGATCGCATTCCGCGAACTTCACCCCGCACTGCCTCAGGACCACTCAGGACTCGGTGAGCTTAACTGTTGGCTTTGTGGGAATGAACTAGCTGAAGTTAGATATGAATAGATGAGTTTAGAACTTACAACTTGGGGGTGCTATTGATTTCTTTTTGGGGTGTGTAATTCTTGAAATATGGGATTCTAACCCCCATAAGTTGGGTATGGGCACCCTATAACTAGTGTTATATATATATCATATCGTATCATATAGTTATTTACCTCTTCAAAAGCTGTCAGTCATGACAGCGTGAAAAAAGAAATCTTCAACATGAGATCCACCCTGTTCCGCCTACACCATCTCCAATAATTTCAATAGAGGTTTAGTATTGGATAGGATATACCTTCATTATCCTTTATTTGGGATGATTCATGGTCGCACCCAGCCATGGTTGGTTCATGGGATGGTAAACGTGGCGGTGGATCAGTGGATCCCACAGAAAGGACAACATCCACAGAGGGCGAGGAACGTCGTGACCGCAGAGTACATGTCCTGCCAAGCCAAAGAAAAGCCTGGTACTTGGAGATTAATCCCGATTCATGGGTGGTATTTAGGGGTGGGCTGATGTGATCTGTAGAACTGATGGATTTTCCATATCTATCTTAATTTACCAGAAAGGGATGTATGGTTGCAGCATGTGTTTGCACAGTTATGACTGGGATAACCCCATTTGGGAACTTATTCACCAGGGGTATCAGCAAAGCAATTCAGCGTGGGGATGCAGATCTAAGTAGATGTGGATGTGTCTCGAAAGGAACATGTATCCCTAAATATACCTTTATATTATTTTCATGAGATGTATTTTTTCATTGTTTTTCAACCACTTGACTTTACAGGGCAAACCGAAGCGTCGCACTCAAAATGTGTCTCAGTGTTTAAAGATGTCGAATGGTTTAATATAGCAATTGTTCTTTAAACAATGCTATTTTCAAGGTATCCTATTTTCAGAGAAACCCGGTCGAATATGTCCTTCAGGAATACGACACTGCGATGCTCAATGTTGCAATCGATTGGTGGGAACGTTAACTGGGGAAACTCATTGGTTTAAATGGTCCTCATGGTAGCTAAGTCTTTCCAATGGTTTTTACTCCAAATAACTGACGGTTGGTCATTGACTGCAAAAACCCAAGAAACCTTTCTTACCAGATAATGTTATAACAGGTTCTTTCCGATTCTCCCTTAAACCAAAGGTTAATTGACCTGTCTAGCACATGCGGGCCTTCGGAGCACGTTTAGATTCACTTCTCATAAAACTCTAAATACCTGGTGTACATGGACTGGACATATTTATATCAACAAATTATTAAATTATATTGTATGTGTATATATATATACACACACACCTTTCAGTACACATGTTAATCAATCTATCAATATCGTTCTATCTATCTATCTATCTATCAATATCTATCATTATCTATCTATCTTTTTCTATCTATTATTATCTATCTATCATTATCATTCATTATCATTCATTATCATTCATTCATTATCTATCTATCTATCTGCCTGCCTGCCTGCCTGCCTGTCCATCTATCGATCTATCTATCTATCTATCTATCTAATTATCCAACGATCTACCAATACATAGTTATGTATCGCTAGTATTCTCTAGCGCTCTACCCTAATGCAGTCTTAGAAGGCGTTTGGAGCACCAGGGTGTATATGTGTATGTATATATATATATACACCAGTATGTGTGTGTATATATATATATATTATAAAGTGATACAATGTATGTACATGTATGTGATGTATATCGCATCTATGTCATTCTACATGTGTTAAATTGACCCAAGAATACTTCGTAGTGTGCATGGTGGAACAAAGAAACAAATGCAAAACCCGCACCACAAAGCGCCCAGCCGGTCCCGCTTGGTTTTGCAGAAACCTTTCCAGCCTTGGTTGCAGTCGGGAACGGACTGCATATCAACGCAAATCAGTCCTGCATGACTCGACAATCCTAAAGATACTGCCATCTTATGCATATCAAGAACATATCCAAAAACAATCCAAAACAAGTCTTTCCTGTTATTTCCAAAAACATACGACAGGGTGTTTGTCTGTGGGTGCGCGTGTGTTCATATTTTGATGTATAGACATGATATATGATAGTATCTTCTATTGTGGGCTATGTCGTTTTGTATCATCCGGTCGTATCCGGTTGGACATACGATGGCCAATCTTCCACGCTGAACCCTCTCATCCCAGTCCCCAGTTTCATCAGGCTATCACCAGAAGGCGCCAAGGTGCTACTGGAATTCTTGACAAACTTCAGACTTTGTTGGTCGCTATTCTCCACGCAGCCTGCTTTGTGTCGCGCGGCGACAAAAAAACTGGCTGCGGCCTGCGGCTGGTTGATTCCTCCTGATCTATGAGTCTGTGAGTTGAGATTTCGATTCATTTAGTTCATGTTCATAGGGAAAGCATGTGGCATGGGATCTGGGGGCTCCAAATCTTGACACTAGCGTGTTCCTGTCACAAGTCCTTCCAGCTTTGGAGAGGTTCGCCCCCAGACCCAGACCCACCTGAAAATGTCTCAAGCTGAGGCATGAGTTTGCGCCACTTGTAAGCAGTCCACTGTTCTTGACAAATACAACCTGGCCAGAAAATCGCCAAGGTATGACGGGCTAATCGGCGAATCATTGCAACATCTGAATATCATGGATTTGTTCGGTGAAAACTTCCTAGGGACCCCTAGAAAAAAGGCGTTGAATCCACGACTGCTACTGGCTTTTCGGATCTTTCCTTGGAGATATAACTTAATGCGGTACTTTGTGGATAGGATAGCTTTGAACTTTACACCTTCGCATTGGATCATTGGACACCTCGGACATAGTCGCAAGATCTCGCAAGTATTCACAAGTAATTACCAGTCCACCACACATCATTCATACTCACAAGGCTTCAGCTGCTCATAAACCCTTCATGGTCTGTGACAGTGACTCATGGCTACATAGCGCTCTGGCAATGGCTGGTCCAGTTGGCATGTTTGATTGGTCCCATCCACTAATCACTCTAAATGAGACCCGCCAAAGAAGAATACCACTACATTTCACGAGTGTTCTGGGAATGTTCGAAGGAATGGGTGAATAAATCCCCACATGATCCCACATGTTTAAAAGATGTTATTCCATGCTATTCCCACTTTTCGAACGTGAACTCCAGATTCTTATTGGTGAATGTTTTCCTGATTAATGGTTAATTATCAGGCCGGTGTTTTTAAGCCCTGCTAAAAATATGATTCGAGTCAAGTGCGATCATTGTTCCGCGTAGGGAGGATCGCGCTGAACCACATTTTTTCAAACCACCAGTCAGGAATCAGTTATATGCATCAACCACCAGGGCTCAACTGAGCAATGAAACCTAACCCTATCCCTTCCCAATATACTGGTTGGCAAATAAGCATCCCTGTTCTAGGTGTGTTCATAATCATCAATAGACCAGTGCGTATAATCCCCTAAGCCATCAACCATGATTTATCGATTATCTCCCTGTACTGTTTATGCTTACAACCCACTGAAACACTATGATGGTTAAAACATGCTAAACCGCCATCAACAAGGGTATGTTCTTCAGGCTCAACTGGGCATCGCCAAAAGTCGTAATGACCTCCTTTTTCTCCCCTTGAACTCATGGACCTTCCACCTCCGTCGCGATGGTTTTCCTGTCATTTTCCAACCTGGAACTGCGCGGTCGTTCAAGGAAAGCCTGGAAAAAACAATTGAGAATACCAGGGAGTATCCGAAAAATATGTCCGTTGATTTTAAATGCAGAAAATGGTGGTGCTTGCATGTTGAATTGGAAGATCACCTGTGTAATAGTGTGTATATATATAATAGGTAAAAAAAATGTAAAGATACCAACAAAACAAAACAAAGTACATAAAGTGGTTGTTTTGTTCATTTGATGATGCCAATGAGATACCCAACATACGAAACATTGACACGCTCCAAGCGGCTCCCTGACCCTCATCCGCCGTGCAGATTTCAACTTGGAGCGGAAGGCAATGGACTCCGTGATCCATTGGGTCCTACTTGTGGTGCACCCTGGGACCCGAAAACCCCCTTCCCCCTAAGATGAAAACCGCAGAACCTCTGCTGTTTAGTATGCTGAATATATTGGATATATCCATGAATTGGAGATCAACATGGGGATATTTCATAGGGAGATGGGATGAAGTTGGTTGATAAACATTGATAAACACATATTAACACATCTAACTTGACGAGTCGTTGTTTCATGACCAAAAACCCAGCAGTTAAGCTAGGCAAATACACCAACTCAGATAACTTCCGGGGCCTGAAGTTGGCTCACCTGGCTGTTCATTGGTCAATTTTTCACCGGATCACCCGGGTGTTTCATTTGGGTGAGACCCATTCCTAGGGGCCGTTTTATGTCTGAAATTTGTTTTATATGGTTTTCCATTGGTTTTAGGGTTTAGGGTTTTGGATCATCTACATTTGGGTGAAAATTGTGTTCCCTAAAATTTACCAGCTACTATGTGATTCAATGCCCGATTTTCAGGGAATTTACCACCATTATATCGCCATTTGAACGTGTCCGAATTTAAGGCGTTTTACCAACACTATTATATATGGCAGTGAAACATGGGATTTTGGAGAGTTAGACTCGCAACAGCCAGCAATCCGTGGGTCCGAGTGGGTTTCAAGTGGATAAACCCATTACCATCCCAGCCCGTCTTCCATGCGGATGAAACCATTTGGTATGACTAAAAAAGTGCCTCGGTTAAATGTATAAAAATTGCTATATGGAGGTTTCCAAAGTCATGGGGGTACCCCCAAAATCACACCCAAGTCATTAGACTTTAGACCATGACTTTGTATTGAAACCAATGGTGACTTGGGGATCCCCATTCTAAGAAACGGTAGTTTTTTTTTGTAGAAAACCATTGAACTATTGGGCCATCAATGCCATAGCAAACTGATAAAATACTGGTGGATAGCTGCAGCACTTGCCTGGTCCCGCCACACGTCCCGTAGCCGCGAACCGGTCCATTGGTCTGTCCTGGTATCCTTCCGCGTCTGTAAGGTGGCAGCAATCTCTGTCAAAGCACTCGGCAGGTTGGACCAAAGTTTTCCAAACAATGAGCCGTCCTGGCGGCGCAGTGGTCATCACCTCTTTCAGTCACAAAAATAATGATGTATATTTCGAAACATATTATATTTTATTTTGCTGTATTTTACTGTGCTATATTTTATTGAATTACATAGTGTTATATTAAATGATATCAAATAGAAATATATATACTATGGGGGTACGCCCATGCGTCACCGCAAAACTGCCTGTTTTGAGGCCCTGGTTTTGGAACCTCATTTTGCTCAATCTTGCGGCCGCTTCTTGCTACTTTATTGCCTTCTTGGTTGGGCGGACTTCGCTGCAACGCCTCAAGGTTGCTGCGCATGTGTTGGTCAAGTCGTGGTTTGCCGCGCCTCTTCCTTGCACCTTTCAATGCTTCGTCAGAAAAGTGAAAAATGCCAGTAGAAGATAAATTAAACATTTTGTGCTGGCTCCCAATCCAACAGTTTTACTTGGTTTCGTGCGCCTTCTAGTGTAGTTTCGGTTGCAAGCAGTTGGCGGGTTGCTGCAGCAGGTTTTGTTGTTGTCTGTTGTCTTGCAGCGATATCGCTCATGTGGCTCTTGGGCGTGTCCTGGTGGGTTAGTTAGTGGCTGGACATGGTGTTGGGGTCGCATTTGGGGGTGCCTTGCGGGTTGGACCTGAAATCTCAAAGTCTTGTGATTGAAAGCTTCTCTGTCGGGAGTCGGGCGGTACTGAGTGCTTGGAGAAGCTTTGATGTTTCGCGACCAGCAAAAAAAGTCGTCAACGTTTCGCTTGCTTTTCTTCGCACGGTTTTTTTGGCTGTCTGTGACATTCACAGTGTTTGGGCGGTTTTGCTGGTAATTTTGAATGAGGTAGAAGTTTGTCCACTATTTGCAGCGTTGCGTGTGTTTTGTCATACGCAACACATACGCAACATGCACGCAACATGGCGTGTTGCGCGGCCACGCAACGCTGTAATTTACGATGTTTCGCGCTTCTTCCTCTCACGGGACGTAAAAAAGGTAGAACTTCATTTAAAAGACTGGATGTCCCGAAAATGCGGGGAAAAAGCGCGAAACATCGTAAATTACAGCGTTGCGTGGCCGCGCAACACGCCATGTTGCGTGCATGTTGCGTATGTGTTGCGCATGACAAAACCCACGCAACGCTGTGAGGGGTGCAAAATTTTGAAATGTCTGTGAACATTGTCACATTTTCCCTTGGTCGGCGCTTAACAGACGGCAGAACGCCGCAACGGCAGTCTTTACCTTGTATAGTGGCGCAGCACCTTTTTCTTTTTGCGCGGATGGCAGCTTGGTTCCAGCCACGGTTTCAGCCCGATCTATGTCAATCCGATATCCTTTGCCTTCGGTGCCAACGCTACGATTCTTATTGATCGTAGCTTAGGATGGGCGCAGGAGGAGAAGAATGATTAGGATGTGCTTCATATAATCTCTGTGAGCTCCATATGTGCCAAATATGTCCAGTCAGTGATGTGCCATGTCTTTGCATACAGGTACATGTGCAAACATTCGCATTTATGCTTTCTGTCTGCCGGGGCTTTCTGTTGGAAGAGTCTGAGGCTTGAAAGTAAGCCTTTGCAAGAGAGGAGAAGGCAAGGGCAAACCCTTCACCCCATAGATTCTTAGCGCTTCCCAATTTATTATCAGAAGCTTGCGGAGGAAGTTCTTTCCCTGTAGAAATGACCTTGTAATTTTAATTTGGGCGAAACCTCCTCCGCGTATTTTCCATTGCAAATGCCATGTGATTTTGCGATTGCTCCTCTGCAAGGGTTCACTCCAATACTCCGCACATGGTTTACAATCAGAACTAACGCGGTGGTTTGCTGTAAAACTTCCTCCGCTGATGTTCTATGAGTCAGTGGTTTTGGTTCAAGATGGTAGCGTTCCTTGGCCGTATCTTTCTCGTCCAGCTTCTTCTGATTCTGTCCTGGCTTTAGGTTGCGGCGCCTTGCGCTCTCTTTTTTCCTTTGCAAATTCCGTGGGCTTCTGCCTGGCTCCCCTTTGACCCGAGCTTGGCAATGTTGAGGACGCGCGTAGGAAGAGAAATCGTTGTATGCTCTGCTTCCTCCCTTACAAATCAACATTGCTTAAAAGGGGCACGGGGGACGCCAGCATCTTCGCCACGATTCTCAGAATGTCCCCATAGCGAAACTTTGTTCCCCTGTTTCACTGGCCCGCTGAGCAAATTGCTCCACTGTTGCTCCACTGTTTGAAGATATGCAGCCCGCAGGTGTTGGACAAACTGGCAATTTCACATTTTGCATCTTCCAATGAAAGGATGCTTGCAGCGAACTCTTCCACCCAAGGAATAAAGTAGCAAGAAGCGGCCGCAAGATTGAGCAAAATGAGGTTCCAAAACCAGGGCCTCAAAACAGGCAGTTTTGCGGTGACGCATGGGCGTACCCCCATAGTAGCAAGCATGCTGTTGATTTTCCCATGCGTGAGACTTGACTGTGTATCTTCTGCAAGTATCACATGTCTTGACTATGTTTGGTCTGCGAATGTATTCATTCTCTCTCTTCGAGCAATTTTGCCCGCCCAAGTTTCCGTTCCTTCTTTGGTTGAAGTTGTTGGTTTGTTGCACAATTGAATAAGATCGCCAAGCAGCCCGATCGCTGAATGAAGATCATCTCTACACGTCCTTGTTTGCATCTCCGTACAAATTTGGGGCCCCGGATTGCATTTTGGGGCCTGATTTGGGTCATATTTTGGTCCTTGTTTTGGGTTCCATTTTTGGGCGCGGTTTTGGGGCCCTGGATTTTGTTTGTAATTGTAGGGGCCCAAAACGGTGCCCCAAAATGGAACCCGAAACAGGGACCAAAATATGACCCAAATCAGGACCCCAAAATGCAATCCGGGACCCCAAATTTGTACGGAGATGCAAACAAGGACGTGTAGAGATGATCTTCATTCAGCGGTCTGCTGGGCGATCGGATTCAATTGTGCAACAAACCAACAGCTTCAACCAAAGAAGGAACGGAAACTTGGGCGGGCAAAATTGCTCAAAGAGAGAGCATGAATACATTCGCAGACCAAACATAGTCAAGACATGTTTTACTTGCAGAAGATACACAGTCAAGTCTCACGCATGGGAAAATCAACAGCATGCTTGCTACAGTATATATATATATGTATATATATATTTGAAATAAATGACATTCTATTACGTTGAATTAAGCAACAGTCTATACTAGATTAAATGAGTTTTAGAAATATCATATTATATTATACCATGTTATACCAAATTAACTATATCATAATATTTTAGCTTCTATTATCATAAATCTAAATATATGATATCAAATTATATTAAATTGAATTAAACTAGATATTATATTGAGAGTCAAATTATAATCTAATAAATCAGTTTGTATTTCAAAATATTATTTTGTCTCATTTATTTTGCAATCTTACTACGCTATATTATATTGCGTTAAATTAAATTAGGTTATATTACTTTATACTTCCATACATTAGAATTTAATATCTTATCTCATCTTATCTTATTATCTTATCTTATCTTTTCTTATCTTATACTAAATTAAATTAAATTGATTTAAATTATATTATATTATATTGTGTTATATTATATTATATTAAAGTATATGATATGATATGATATGATATTGTATTATATTATATTATATCATATTAAATTAAATTACTATACAGAAAATATAAAAATACATTAAATGATGCCATACTCTGTGATATTACTGTTTAATTCGTATGTCCTGATATTATATGATGTTATATTATGCTTTGATATGTTTTGTTATCTTATACTGTATTATGTGGTAATATATATATATATGAAGTCAAACTTCCGACAATATGGACAGATGGAAACGCAGAGGTGGAAGAGTCAGGGAAGAGAAAAGAGACAGGAGAGAAAGAGTCAGAAGAAAGACGATCCAGGTGGGAGAAAAAGAAAGAAGAAAGTCGCGAAACACGGTCTTTTTCCAATGTTTTGGCTCCGGAAGGTCGAAAAGGCTGGCTAAAGCGGTGGGTGCGGAGCCATGTGGCCAGATGAGAAATGAAAAATTGCGCGCCGTTGTGGCGCGAAGAAAATTTCGAAGTCAAAATGTTAAAAGCACCTCATGCTCGAGCACTTTTGGTAGTGGAGATGTCGAAATACTGCCCGGCGTTGCACATGTCCAAGTCAAAATGTACAAAACGCTTCAAGTCCGGAGCACTTTTGGAAGTTGAGCGCTCGGAAAAAGTGCACGACGGTGTGGTGCAAAGCATATGTCGAAGTCAACATGTACAAAACTCTTCAGGCCCAGAGAACGTTTGGAAGTTGAGATGTTCAAAAAGTGCACGCAGCTGTGGCGCGAAGCCAAGCACATGTGGAAGTCAACATGTTAAAAACACAACACATTCGCACCACTTTCGCAAGTTGAGATGTTGCAAATTGCACGCCATTGTGGCGAGAACCACATTCGCAAGTCAAAAGTGTTAAAAACTGCAGGTCTCGCGCCGCTTTTTGAAGCTAGGATGTGATTTTGTGTGGCATGCGCGAGGGATTCTGCACCTTGCCAAAAGTGAGCAAAACGTGAAGTTGCAGCAGTTTCAAAAACGATGGCAGGCGTGGGACGCTTGAAGAGGATCTGCAAAGATGCATTTCGCGTGGCACGCGCAGTACAAGAGACATCTTCATCAAAGATGTTGGGAGGTCAGGGAGCTGATTTCCTGAGATGGGTTGCATTTTGGAGCATCAGATCTTCACTTTGCTAAGATGATTTTGCGTCACAGGTGCGGCACTTCGTATGACCTGGCCTCAGTTTTTCGTGGCAGGTACAGTACTTTAGACAGATGGAATGGAAAAAACGCAAAACGCATTGGTACGAGGCCGTCAACTCTGTGCTCAACTTTCCATTTTTCAAGGACGTCTCGCAGAATTGCTTCATTTTTGATGTTGTCAACTTCGAAAATGGAAGGAAGTCTCGCAGAATTGCTTCATTTTTGATGTTGTCAACTTCGAAAATTGATGAAGTCTCGCAGAATAGCTTCGTTTTTCAAGCTTGCAGGTAGACAGATAGATAAATAGACAGATAGAAAGACAGATAGATAGACGGATGGATAGATATGCAAATAGAGAGATAGAGAGATAAATAGACAGATAGATAGAAAGACAGATGGATAGACGGATGGATAAAAAGACAGATAGAGAGATAGAGAGATAGATAGACAGACAGATAAACGGATGGATAGATGGATAGATAGATAGATAGATAGATAGAGGGATAGATAGATAGATAAATAGATAGATAGATCGATAGATCGATAGATAGATAGATAGATAGATAGATACATAAACAGACAGATAGATAAACAAACAGATGGATAGATAGACAGATAGACAGACAAACAGACAGATAGACAGATGGACAGATAGATGAACAGAAAGATGGACAAATAGATAGATTGATAAATAGATAGATAGATAATTAGACAGATGGATAGACAGACAGACAGACAGACCGACCGACAGACAGGAAGGCAGGCAAACAAACAGACAGACAGACAGACGGACAGATAGTCAGATAGTAGATAGATAGACAGATAGACAAATAGACAGATAGATAGACCGATAGATAGCCCGACGCGCCAACCACCTTTCGATTCATCAGTGGGTTCGCTTTACCATCCATGATTCACAACAACCAAACTCTCCTATAGGGTTTCCTATTTTTAAAACTTCCGCCAGCGCCTTGTGCGATACTACTGCTATTCTATTCTATTCTATTCTATTTCTATATTCTACTTTATTAAATTGTATTATATTATATCATATTTTCTTCTAGAGGGGTTTCTAAAAAATGTGGGAACCCCTTGTGTCACCATGGATTTCAATACTCAGTTATGGTCTAATTTTGGATGTTTTTGGGGTACCCATATGACTTCGGAAACCTCCATATGCACACATAGTTTGGGTTTGTCTGGAAATAGGGTAGCCGTGAACCCATTAATGAACCAGCATTTTCTCTGTCCCACTGCCATGATGGGGATATGATATAACCTATTTTCAGACACACAATGTATTGATTGGGTGTGAAATTATTTATCCTGACAACATGGATCACAATTTCACCTGCAATTGGCAATATACAATGGGAATATAATGCGTATACATACTTGCGTACTGGATCGGTTCATTTTTGGGATCCATAGTATAGGGGTGGTCATTGTCGGAGTAGGGGTATAATTACATTGAGAACGCGACACCAATCAATGTCAGTCTAATATCAATATCAACCACCATTTCAGGGGCTTGGCCGACCAATCTTGGTAGAAACATCAAACTTCCCTGCGCCCCTCAGCCGGCATAGCCAAAGGTCCTTGCGATAGCCGAAGGCTTTGTAGAAGTCATCATCGAGGTAGAAGTTTTTTCCGCCTTGTTGGACTCTCCTGCAGAAGCAAAGCTTTGGGTTAAAGGAAGTCAAGCTTGAGGATGGAGTCATCCGAAGAATTCAGGATGTGACCTACACATGTTGCTACTATACTAATATAATCTAAATATAATATATATATATATATGTAATATTGCTGTATATAGTTACTAGATGTTACTAGCCATTCCAACTTGTGGAAACAGATGATCCGCACCCAAAATGACGACTCAATGGGAGGCTCAAGGACAGAGTTACAAGGCAGCCGTACAGCCAGAACGCAAAATGGGTGCAGTTGTTTCTTCAGTCTGGGGTAGTTTTCTTTGCTACTTGCTGCATTTTGGAGCTAAAATCTATCAGGTCAGAAATCGGACACTGGGATGGTATTTGCAGCCTGTTGGACCTTGAATCCCTCCTTTGCAGTGTGTTTGCATCATTTCTTTTTTTGAGCTAGAACCAACTAGAATCTGTACTTTGCACGCTGCTATTCGGGGTTGAGGGTTGAGGCACTTTCGGGTCTATTTTTCATTGTCTTACGATTTCTTAAGGATTTGTTCTAAGGCTCCCAGGGAAGCTCCTGAGAACTTCATGAGAAAGCTGCTTGGAAGTCTCTGAGGCTCTAGTGAAGCTACTTCGAACAACAACGCAAGGCAAGATTCAATAATTATATCATCTAAATCATAGATACATACCAAGATACTGAAATGCTGTATATCCAGAAACCTGGAAAAACTGGGCCCACATATCCAACCTCTCTGTGAAAATGAGGGTTGGTTGAATGATACCCCTTACTTGTTCCCTAGGATGCTTTACGACGTTACGAAGCATTTTATAGAGAAAATTGGCTATAAAATGGTCCTCCGTCAGCCAACATCCAGACAGCAAGTGGGAACCCTCTATGAAATGACCTCTCCGTCATCTCTATGAAATGCTTCTCCGCAGACGCGTGTGCAAAAACACGCAGCGCGACATCGGGCAACAACCCAGTCTTTCCGCCTTTCCGCCAACGCGCGCGCGCGCGTTACTGTAAACACGCGCGCGCGCGCGTTGGCGGAACCCCGACTCGACAAACGCCAGCGAGCCGAGGTTTCAGCCGGAAGTGTGGAGACACAACGGGGAGCAGGAAAGGGGAGACACAACGGGAGAAAATCAGTGGGGAAAATGATGCACAATGAAAAATGTCACTTTTATGGTTTGTAAACAAGAAAAAGTTGCTTTTGTACCATAGTGAAATGTTAAAATTTGTGCAGATCTATCTATCTATCTATTAAGTATGCATTTATATGAATGTTTTCCCAAAAAAAACTACCAACAAAGCCATTTGTGGTACTTATTTTTTGACGGTAACATTTTGCAAAGAATCCCCCCTATAAAATGCATAATCTATCTGCAACGTCTTGTACCTCTCTATCATCTTTCATGCTGGGAAGGAAGCTCTCTATAAAATGATAAAATAGGGAGCTCTGGAGGGGCATTTTATAGACGGCCAAGCCAGTCCTCTATAAAATGGGTCCCGGAACAGCATTTTATAGAGTCAAAGCATCGGCATTTTATAGAGGATCAACTTAGGGGTATGTTGAATGTTTGTAGGTTGGTTTAAGATTCAGATTCGTTTTGGGTTTGGCTGATGTGTTTTCTTGGTTTGGTTCAGGATTTACCTAAGATTAGTTTTGACATTGCTTAGGTATGGTTTAGTGTGAATGCATGGTTGGTTTTAAACCAAGTTAGTTGTCATTTAGGGTTGGTTTAGGTTTAGTTTATCTGTGGTTTACTCAGGGTTGTTTGGTTGAGTGATAACTTCTCGTTTGTTTTAGTGATTAGTTAGTTAGGCTTGGTTCAGGCTTTATTTAGGGGTGTTTTTTAAATTATTGCTAAGGTTTATTCAGCGTTGATTTGGGGTAGGTTTAGGGTGTTTCTCAGGGTTTGTTTTAGGTTTGTGCAGGGTTCATTTGTGGTTCATTGAGAGTTGGTTTAGGGTTTCTTTAGGGTTAAGGGTATGTTTGAGGTTGGTTTCGTGTTGATTTGAAGTTAGTTTAAGATTTATTAAGCAAGAAACCAAGGCCACAAAAGCCACACAAGCCAGCAAACCACACAAATGGTAGCTGTAGAAATTAGCATGCCACTTGGCCTAACCCCGTTTTTGGTCACTTGGGGATGGGTCAAAACCCAAACCCCTGTAGTTCATATCAAACTAGCTGGGATTTATGGATGTTCATCCCCCCAAATAGTTGGTATTTATAGGTACTGATCCAAAACCACTTGACAGCTAGTGTCTGGAGTTCCCGCGACCAGCTGCGATAGAGAATTTTAAATGTTTATAGTAAACAGCTGGCACATAGAATATTAAAAATAAATATGTGCCACTAAGAATATGGAAAATACATAGCAAAACCTATTCCTGGAATGTAATCCACATAGAATATCTATCCACATAGAATATCGGGGTATATATTCACATATATATATACACATATATATATATACACATATATATATACACATATATATATATATACACACATATATATATACACATATATATATATATACACACATATATATATATATATATTTACCTTTTCAAAATCTCAAGACTCTCCAAGCAAATCGTTGATCAGTGAAATCTAAAGTAAACAGCGGGGACATTGCCATGCAACATGATGGTTTGATTCATGATCAACTCAGCACATCTTTACAAGGTTTATATTCTATGTGCATCGTCTGTGGATATGCACTTAGAATATTGTTTTCACCCAGAAAAACTCATGTAACTAATAGACCTATTCGAAAAAAAACAATGATTAATATTCTAAGTGCTAGCCGGTTACTATAAAAGCGCCCTGTGTTAAGGGGGCTGTTCATGTCCAGGGGTTCAGGTGAAAAGTGACCAAATGCAACCCACGACCTTCTAGCAAACAAAAGTAACCACCTAAAAGGAAATTCATCATGGCGGGTGATGGAATGCTAGATTACATAATTTGAATCCAATCTGTAGGCTGTCTTCATATGAGAACAGGATTCCCATTGCCGGTGAGTTCATCCCCAGTAAAGAGCAACTTCCAGCAGGTGGGTTCATACACCACATCATCATCAACCAACCATTATCTATCAACAACCTGTACAACCCGAGATGTTTTGCTCCTTACAAGATTGTGCAAACCCTAAAGCTGTTGGTCAAAAACCCTAGAAATGACGATAAAACCCCCATTGACCAACCAGGGTCAACCACGGTCACTACTCATCAGTCAAGTGGTCCTGAGGAAGTCGTACAAGACCTTCAAGATTTCGTCCACCATTGCCTGGCCGAGGCACCAAAGATCATGTCTGGTCTGGTCATGCCTTCAAGATTCGGCATTCTGATTTCTGGTTGTGCTTGTTTTCCATTCTATTTGTAGCATTTGGGAGCTGGAACCTTTGGTTTTAAATGCCATTTGCAACATGTGGGAGCTGGAACCTTCGATTGCAAATGATTGTAAATGCTACTTGCAACCTTTGGAACTGGAATCTTCCATTTTGCATGGTGTTAGCAAACTGTTGTCGTTTGTTGATTGTTGTTTGTGGGCTCTTGTGTGTTGTTCTTATTCTTGTTACCGTTGATGCAGTTACTGTTGTTACTGTTGTTGGTGTCGTTGTTGTTGTTGTTGTCGTTGCTGTCGTTGTTGTCGTTGTGGTCGTGGTTGTGTTTGTTGCAGTTGTTGTCGTTGACGTTGTTGCCGTTTTGGTTGTTGCTGTCACTGTGGTTCTTCTAGTTGTGTTTTTGTTGTTACTATTATTTATGTTATTTATTGTTCTTATTGTGATTGTTTTTGTCATTGTTCGTATTGTTGTTGTTGTTGTTGTTGTTGTGGTTGTTTGTTGTTTGTTGTTTGTTGTTTGTTGTTTGTTGTTTGTTGTTGGTTGTTGGTTGTTGGTTGTTGGTTGTTGGTTGTTTGTTGTGGTTGTGGTTGTGCTTGTGGTTGTGGTTGTGGTTGTTGTTGTTGTTGTTGTTGTTGTGGCGGTGGTGGTGGTGGTCTTTGTCGTCGTGGTCTTTGTCGTCGTGATGGTGGTGATGGTGGTGATGGTGGTGGTGGTGGAGTAGCGCACCAGCAACTGCTGATATTGTTTGTCTTTCTTTGGGTGTAGGCCGGGTCTGTGATTGCCTTACGCGTGTGGTTGTGGTTGCAAAGCTATGAAACCGAGAAGCCTGGTTTGATTGGGAAAGCCAAAAAGCAAGAAAGCGGATGAAACCATCAAGCAGCGAAACATCAAAAACAGAGTCTGCATATTATCTGCAATATTTCCAGCATTGTGCAACGTCAAACTTCATTGTAGATCTCATTTTGCATGGTCCTTCTAAGGCAAGGAAACCAAAAAGGTCAGGAGGGCGCAGCGCCAAAGGAACACAGAGACAATTTCGTTCTAGTTGTGGTCCTTTGCGGTTGTGGTTGTTCTTGTTGTTCTTGTTGCTCTTGTTGCTCTTGTTGTTCTTGTTATTCTTGTGTTTTCGTGTTTTTGTGTTTTTTCCTGATGTTTTTGCTGGTCTTGCTCTTCTTGTTATGGCTGTAGTTGCACTTGTAAAGAAAAGCAAAAGAACAGGGAAGCAAGCAGGAAAGCAAAAAAAACAGCGAAAGCAGGAAAGCAAAAACAACAGAAAGCAGGAAAAAACAAAAGCAAAGAAGCAGAACCGCAGAACATAAGAGAAGCAAAAAAAACAGAGAAGCAGAAAAGAAGATCAGCGAAAAAGCAGTACAGTACAAATGAAGGAATCCAACAAAAACACACACCTAAACCACAACAAATGATAGTTGCCTAAATCACGGGCTTCCCTGTCCCTTTTTGGGTGGTGTACATGGATTATGTACTATATACTGATCATACGTATTTGTGGCGAAATAGATCGAAATAGATATACATATGTAGACTGTGTTCGTTGATATTGCATATATTGAATATTTTGCATATATTGTGCATACTGTATATATATTGTATATCTTGTAAATATTGCATATTGTGTATATATATTATTTTAATTATATACCTTGTAAATATATATATATATATTGTATATCTTGTATATACATATTGTATATATATATATGTATACAATATATAAATAAAAAAATATATATTGTAAGAACATATTGTATATATATATGTATATATTGTAAATATTGTTTGTATGATATATATATGTATATTGTAAATATGTATCTATGTATAAATGCAAAAATGTTTGTATGTAAATGTATATATCTGTATACGTATATATATGTAATTTCAAACCAACAAGTAAACATTCTGTAGAAGAAGGAAACATAATCTGGATAGAAGAAACTTGAGGAATGCAAAGCAAACACATGAACGACGCCAACAAGAAAAAAACAGGTGCAATATACGCAAGTCGACTGTTGCTAACGTCCAAGACAATATGTGTACATATATATATATATATATTAGCATGTATATATATATATTAGTATGTATATATATATTAGTATGTATATATATATTATATTATGTACAATTACACATACAATCCAAATCAATCCACGAACTCGTTTTAACCTTGGGTATCCGTGTGGACTATCACAAATATGGTGGGACAAATATATATGTTCTACTCGACAAGGCCATTTTGGGAGGCTGTAACTCGCATTATTGACAAACCATCGTTTACTCTGTGCAATGAGGTGGTTCTAACCTCTTCAGATTATTGGTGGTAAATTCAGAAAGATAAGACTTTCGGCGTCCATCTCTATATATATATATATCTATATGTATACATGATACGCGCTGGTATTTGACATGGCCATGGAAAATGGCCCTGTTGGCCCATCATAGATGTTTTACCTATTATATACATCTCGGTTTTCCAAAGCGAGTTGTCACAGTAAGCTACCAGAAGGCATATGGGAGTATTCCATCTATATGTGGAGGTATCCTAAATGGGGGCACCCCTAAATACATCCATTTCATTTTCGGTTTTTCCATTGTAAGCCAATCATTTTCTGGGTACCCCTATTCATGGAAACCCCCATATGGGAACATTCCATCTATCAGGGCAATAAAGCTATATAGGGATCATTTCCCTATACATTCACCATCATTCCAGTGAGGGAGAACGGTGACGTAGCTATATTTTACCCAGGTCTATATATAGTTAAAATTACCCATCATCAACCATAATTAACCATCCTACACTAACTATAGATTTTTACAATACATATCCACATATATTTATATACATATAACTGGGTTTCTTCCTTTGTTGACGGTTTCCGTCACTCTCCCGCCTTGGTAGGATCCATGGACAAACGTGCCAGTTTGAACCTGCAGTGCAGGGATGGTTATATCCAAAATGTCCGCACTGTATTTCGAATCGAAGATATCCATAGAATTCCGTAGATATCCATATCTTCAATTTTTCCAGAGTCTAAAAATAGGAACCATCCAATATATGCAAGGGAATTTAGCTGAGAAATCCAAGAAACCCTGAACATATCTCTAAAACTTTCTAGCAGGAGAAGCATCTTTTCCGCAGAACATATTGTCTTCCAATACCTTGATCTGCGTTTCTTCGATAATTTCTAAGGAAAGCCTCTCATCCTGCAGCCGTTGCAGTACCTGCTCCGCACCTCACTGATTCCTTTCGACTCATTTTGCGCTAATTCCAAGTTGCATCCCAGCAGCACCAGGTCTGACGCGCAAGGGCATCCCCTTTATAATGTGGGAAGTCCAAAAATATCTACGATGACTGGGGATGTTTTATTTGCCACCCATAAAAATGAGGATGCCTTTGGCATGGTTGATGAAATTAGGTGAATCCCACATTATCGTCTCACGATCTCGGAGCACATAGAACGCATCACAAGGGGCTTTGGATCAGCCCGCGTAGATTTGGCTTTGTCTGAAAATAGTGTGTCCTAAATCAATTGGTTGACCACCGTCTTACCATGTTTTACCTATTAATGTAGCCATGTGATCATGTGATGCTTTTTGGATCTTTTTGGTGGTTTACTCGTTTACCCCCACTTTCAGACAGACCCATACCAAATGAAAATGTTGCTCTAAGAAATTCGATTTGTCCAACAGTTTCAGGCTTGAAGCAGGCGCAACTATCACTTTTATCACCCCCACATATGGTCAAGCGGCGTCATTCTCCAGAAGGTGAACCTGCAGCGCTGCTCGAGTGAGCTACGACTCGAGCATCGACTCGATAGCTTATGCACTTCCCAAATGGATGATCGATGACAAACATTTATCATTTGGTAACGGCTACTGCTACCGTTACCTACACTCTGATAATCCAATATAGCTATGGCATATGGTTGCCGACAGAATTACAGAAAAAAACAGGATTGAAGTAAAATTAGCCTCCAGAAAAAAGGTTTTGAACAATTCTCCGTTTTTCTAAAAATTCCGGCGACAACCTCTGCTAGTTTCTGTAGTTCATTTTGCCCGTGCATTTGGTTGGAAATCTGCCAATTTCTACCAGAATTGGATAGGTTGTGATCCCCCATATTTTCCTATAATCATATGGAACACCCGATCAACAAATGTGTGCACTCTTCTTTATAGAATGGTCATCCTGGACGACCATTTCCGGCAAAAGTCAATCATAGAAAGGACATAGAAAAGTAAGAACAGTGGTTGCAAATTAATCCACAAATGGTAGCCGTTCAGAGCCGGCCCCCAAAGTGCATTTTTAAAAGGGGTCTCCTTTTGAAATTGTTCCAAAAAAAGGAAAACTTATGAAAACAATGACTGAAATGCTGAAATAAACCAAATAGCCAATAGATTGGAACAGCAAATGAAGACCATGGTAACACGCTGAAATATGTTGGCCACTGCTGAAAAACCCGGAGTACTATGCCGAAATAGGTAGAAATAGCTTAAAACCAATGGAACATGCGGAAATAGTTTGAACAATTGCTTAAAACCAATGGTGAAGTGCTGAAATAGATTGGACAATTGAATGAAACCTATGGTAGACTGCTGAAATAGGTTGGTCACTTGCAAAACCCCTTTTGTCATTATTCTTTACAGATTGGTCATCGTAGACCACCATTTCCGGGAAAAGTGAATTATAGAAAAAACACGCGAAACATAGAAAAGCAAGAACAGAGTGGTCACAAATTAATCCAAAAGGGGTAGACGGTCGGATCCAGCCCCCGGAGTGCATTTTTGAACAAAGGACTCCTTGTTCCGAAAAAAAGAGAGGACAAACTGATGGAAACCAATGCTGGAATGATGAACTGAGGAAAACAATGGTCAAATGATGAAATACGCTAGATTTTGAGCAGCTGCTGAAAACCCATGGTAAAATGAAAATAGGTTGGACATTTGCTCGAAACCCATGGTAGACTCCTTTCAAGAGTGTTTGGAAAAATAACTGACGAAGACCAATGTTGTTTGGAAAATGATGAAATACGGCTGATGAGAACTAAAAACAATGCCGAAATAAATGGGATAATTGCTTTAAAAAAACCTATGGCAAAATAACGAAATAGGACCGACAAATTGAGGACCGCTCGGCCAAAATGAAAAAAACAAACACTAACAACAACTTCGAATCGAATTGCAAAATTGTCCTGGCAAGAGACCCCCAACAGTCTGCAGCTAGGATTCTAAAGGGAAAAGGTGGAAAGGACCCAAAATCATCAATGGCTGCAAGCTAGCAGGACAAGAGCGACCCTAGTAGTGGAGCATGGTGTTCATTCAAGGTGATCTCTGGCAGAAGAGACACCAGGCCCTGCAATTTCCCTTTGTGAAGATCTCTGTAGAAGATCGTGCGGAAGATCTCCTTGACAGGTTCTCTGTAGAAGCTGCTGTGCAAAATCCCTTTGTAAGGCTATCTGTACAAGGTGTCTATAAGAGATCTCCAAAGAAAATCTCTTGAACAAAATCACAACCAGGATGAAAATAGTTGCAAGATCATTCCAAGGAAAAATCCAGCTCCTCTCTGCAATCGGATATGAAAGCCCAAGCCACGATGCGACTACCAACTGCCTGCCAGCTGCCACCCGCTACAGTTCTGCAACCACGAGCTTCGACTATCTTGGAACCCATGGAACATCACCAAATTTGCAAGAAAGTGCAGGGTTGATGGTAAAACATGTTCCCCTTTGATAGTTGAAGGTGGACCAATTCAATTATATTGAGGTTTGCTTCGCCAAGAACTGGGTCCAAATCAAAAAATGGAAAACATCCCCGGGACGGAAGTTTCCTTCATTACAGTGTCCGAGCTTTAAGAATTGACGTGGGCCTATTTCACTGGGGATCTCCGTCACAATTGAAGACTTGGTGGGTCCAAGTCAAGCAATGAAAAAATGGCGGGCCCAAATCGAAGGAAGTTTCCTTTATCAAAAGACTTCGTGGGTCAGGGTCCAAGTCGTAACGGGAGAACTGACCCATTTGGTACAAATAGTAGGTGGATCCATTAAGTTGAAGGTTTCTTTGCAATTAAGAAGTCAAACATCCCTTTCAATGAAAAGTTATCTTACAACTTACCAAAGAAAAAACATGTGGCCTTCCAACACTGGGTTCGCTCACTTCTGTTGGAACAGAAGGACGCGGTCTCCAGAGCCGGGCATGCCAAGCTGATGCGCTTTGCCGTCGCATCCTTCCGGCCGAGCGCTCCGACGTGAGATTTAATCTTCAGGTTCTGACCTAGGCAGTGTGTCTCTTGGGATGTTGGGTCAGGAGGGGTTCCAGGTATGGATTTATGGATGGCGCAGGAGCGGACGATATTGCAGAGTTCTGTTTGTTGACGCAGCTCGCCCCGATACGTGCTGGATCCTTCCAGGGGCTCCGCTACTGTAACATGTTTAACGGCTTAACAATATCGCAACATGTTTAACGGTTTAACATTATCGCAGTACTAAGTGATGCTAATGCAGCCGCGGGCCTCTGGCGCTATGCACATCGATGCTGAAGGGCTTTCATGAGTTGGGTTCCATTTGGTGCGTGTAAGACGGAAGTATGTGTACATGATGCCTTTCTTACTTGCGGCTTTTCTCTCTTCTCTTTTTGTCTTCTCTCTTCTCCCCTCTCCCCTCTCTCTGCTCTCATGGCTCTTTTCTTTTCCTTTTCCCGTTTCCCCCTCTTCTTTCATGGATGGTGCATCATGGAGATGTCTTCTTGCACTGCTGATCAAGTCATCAGCGCAGCATCCCCTCGTGTGTGAAAATGCCCCAGCAATGCCCGGAGAGACCAGGGCTGGTTGGACCGGCGCCGGTCTGTGGTCTTGTCACTCCGGGATTGCCAAGCTTAATTAAACTTCATCAAGGTTGTGAGAAGCAGCCTGTCCCATACGCTTCCGAAATCCGCCACATTGCTGTGGGTCAGACACTGTATCCTGGGTGACTGTCTCGAAAATACTCCTTTTTGGGGCGTTCAATCTGTGACGACAACGGAAGTTTCACCCCACACCCACATGAGGCCTACATGACTTGCATGCAAACGGCTTGAGATTACTGCAACAGATGTCTATGGAATGTCCGCGTACAAGATCTCCAAAGAGGATATAAAAGGTGTCCTGGCTAGATCTCTTGACGAGATCTCTGTAGAAGCTCTCTATAAGAGATCTGTCTGCAAGATCTCTATAAGAGGTCTCTGAGGCAAGATCTCTGTGCAAGCTCTCTATAAAAAACCTCCTGGTCAAGATCTCTGCACAAGATCTCCTTGACTATCAAAATGAGCATCGCGCCAAAGCGAGACCGACCTGACACGCACAAAGTGCCCAGAAGTTTCCGCGAGAGATCTCAAAATGAGTCCTGCGCCACAACTAGAGCAATCCGACAGGCCCAAAGTGCCGAGAGGTTTGCGCGAGCGACCTCAAAATGAGCACCGCGCCACAGCGGTGCCACCTTGAATGAACACCAGGCCTTAGCTACTACCGTAAGAACCCCAAGTGTGGCCACACTGTTTGGGGAAAAAACACCTCCAAAGAACACTAATTAAAGAGCAAGAGATACTCAATTATATGATATTTTGTTTTTGTTGTCCTTTTATTTTTCCGCAATTTCCTGACAAATCAATCCGTGTTTTCTTTTCCCCATTCAGTCGGCAACTGTACGTAGATCTCCAATGTAGTTCGATGATTTACCTATTAAAAATGGTGGTTTACCATACTAGTAGCAAGCTGTTGAATTCCCAGAGGGGAACTCTTCAACCAGGAGCTAATTTGAAACATCGACAAGAATGGCACATAATTACAAGCTGGCCAACTATTTCCAGCGGATGGACGTACCCTCCGGCAATCTAAGCTGGCTAGCTGGAAAAATATCCTGTGAAAATGTATCGATTTGTATATAGTTTTTTTTCCAATGATGAATGGCAAGTCTCATTTCTGGTATGAATAAAGCCACACTTTTGCTAGTAAAATCATCATTCTTCAGTCAAATCCCTGCGTTTCATTTAGTTCCCATGGTGATGTGCCAGTTCGCGGATAAATTACCAGAGGGTATCCCGATGATACCCCATTAATTTCCATTAAACCATCGTGTTTGATGATGAAACCAGCGTTGTTGATAGGTAAACCACCATTTTTGGATGGCTAATCTTGTTGCAGCGAGGCGCAAAATGGCGTTGGCGAAATTGGGAAACATCGTGAGGAAAGCGTTGCTCAAGACCACTCGCTCGCATTCGCTGCGCGGTTCACGGAGAGTGTCAAGCCTGGCGTGGCACAATTTGCACAATGGATAGACTGTAGAAGAATGGCCACTTCAGGAACCTAAATTGGAGGTACCTACCATATGTAAGGCCCAACATATGGCTTCAATTTCTATGGTACAGTAATGTAATTACAGTACCTCCATTTTAGGATCCTGGAATTCCCATTGAAATGGAGATTGTATTTCTATATACAGTAGATGGAATGTCATAGAGTCACATCATACATAATATACATGATAATATATATATATATACACATTATTACACATTATTATATATGTCTATGATTTTATATTACTATATATATATATATATATATACATCTGACACTTGCATCCATTTTTCCGGCATAGCTAGCTGGTTTTCCCATCCATTCCCATCCAACAATGGGGGATTTCCCAGTTACGTTTTGTCAGTCGGGCCTAAGGCGCTCTGGAATCTTGAAGTCGGCTTCCGGGGATACTCGGCACGCCTGACTTGCTACTTGCTGGCAGAGTGTTGGGACCCGGGATCATCCCATGGACGGAACTGTGAATTCCCTTTTTCGCCGCATCGTTGGATATTGGAAATCACAGGCCATCCAAAACAACATTGTCGCTATAGTTCGATTCCTGCTCTTGTCATTGGACTTCAGTCACCATCCGAAGTGTCCTTTGATTCCTCGGTTTCGTTACCAGTCAGTCCAATTCTCAGGGTTTCAAATAAACCTAACAAAACCCGAGCTACTCCAAGGCATGCTTACAATGAGTTGATCCTTATACCATGTATACAATGCATACAATATTTAGAACAACAAACGGAACATAAACACACACACAGAGGTACATGTACAGATCCGAATCAGAGATTCTATGAATGAGATAGTAAATGCCGGAAGAAAATAAGTCTGTAGGTATCTGTAGGTTAAGGGGCATTTGTGAATTGGCTGAAAGGAAATTCACTCACCTCCAGGGCAAACACATGTACAGATTAGTTATACAGTCAATTTACACTTACTCTCCAGTCACCCAAGAACTAGGGCAACGATGTTCCTCCTCTTGACCTACATGTATCACTGCATGGCTTTGCCCATTATTGTTTAAACGTTTAAACCATACTTTTCCAATTACTTTGTGAGTGGCAATACATTTTTTTGGACAAACCCGCATGTCACATCATGTCACATGGTTGTATATCCAATTTTATCCCATTACATTCCACATTTAATCGCATGATATCCACATAAAATATGCGCGTGTGTGTTTTGATTTCTTTCTGTAGATAAATTCCATCCTTGTTGGTTAACTGCCGCATCTTCCATTGTTTGAAATCTATATCTCCATTACATCCAAATTTCCCATTGTGTAGAACAATACTTTCCCAATTTTCTAGTGGCAAATTTGGGGCTAATACCGATACACCCCATTCTTGGACAAACCCACATCCATCCTGCTATGCAGTGCCCCCCCAGTTGCTGTCTAAATAGGTTCATAATTTCATCAAACTATATGGCAAAACCCCATGGTTTGCCCGGACTCCCAACGAGCGTTCGGGCCAACCAAGATGTTGATGATGATGATGATGATGAAGATGGTATGGATACTTGTTCGATGGAGGTGCCCATGGTATATTATATATCTTATGTAAACCCTAAAAGACGCCCTAATAGCCGCACGGTTCTCTTGCCAAGCCGCTCACTCGTCAACACAATTTCATCTGTTTTGTTTTAGGTTTTAGAAATTCACTGGTTGTTACACTATTCTGTTCTTGGGCAATGTGCGTAAATATAGATATATGCACCATAAACTCAACCGTGAGCCTAGCTATAAAGCAGTTAGCTAGCGAAGGGCCCTGAAATTCTTCCGTAATCCCTGTTTTTGGATGATGAAAACGATCCATTTTTGGATGGTTACCCTCTGGTAGTCAAACATGGCAATGGAGAGCCCCCTCTTTATACGGAAATTATTTGCTCATTCAAAACTCATCAAACTCACTTTCAAACTAACTTTTTTTCGGGGATTTCCAGCCACATCCCCACATCTCCCCACCTGGTCGAAGAACAGCTCGAAACCCTGACCTGTGTGCAGCCTCAGACGGATTTTCTTTTGACAAGGTGATCCGTGGAAGTAAGTGGTATAGCATGGTATAGCTATAGCTACGGCAAGATCCAATTGTTTGCCCAGAAGGCTGCAACAATGTTCAAACTGTATCGATATCGCTGCTCAGGGTCCAATTTCTGATGCTTCACGACGAATGGCAAAGTTGCGAAAGTCTAAAATCGTGAAACCATGTGAAACCCCAAAACGATCCAAAATCTAAAACCTGGAAGTCTAAACAGAAACGCAGCCCTTAAATCGTGGTTTCTTTTTTGTCATAGGGGATCCCCAGTCGTCACCATAGGTTTCAATACTAGTCGTCATGGTCATCCATGACGACTGGATGATTTGGGGAGTACCTCCATGACTCCATAACTTTGGAAAGTGACACCAATGTGTTTCTGACATCCTAGTGACCCCGTCACCAATTTACTGTGAAATCCCCGAACATTCCGAACTCAATGGCGCTTTTAATGGGAAAACCATGGGAAACCCATAGGAACCATAGGAAATCCTCTATAAATGGAGGTTTAGTTGGTTGATATTTGGCTGGGAAAATCATTGAACTATAGCTGGGGTAGTTTCCAGCAAGCCACGGAGCTGTTTACCTCAGGGCACTCAGATTTGCGATATGCCAGGCCTATACATAAAAAACCTACCCCAGCTTTGGTGAGGCGGAACAAAAACTCTATATGTCAACTCGCTGGGATCGGGTTAACTATCCAGTGAAACACCTGGTGGGGATAGAACCAGCGGATGTGTTGAGGCACTTGCCAAATGGTGATATCGTCCGATCTTGTAGCATCTCTTTTTGCATGGGCTTAAAAAGAAACAACATGAGATAACATGAGTCAGTGTATTTTTGATAACACTTGAATATCTGTTCTTGAGATTTAGGTTCGTCCATGTCAAGTGTCAAACTTCAACCAACCTCTGTAGCAGGGATTACTTTACAGCTGCTTTGGGTGTCACTGCGCCCGCAGCTCATCATGTACAGTATATTCGTTCTTCAGAAGTCAGAAGTGATAGGCGAAAGAATCCAAAAGAGCTATGCCACAGTAGTTGGTTGAAAACGGTTTCCCAATAAATGAGCTTGTGTAAGTCCCTATATTAACCTGTCAGACAGGGCATTTTATTCATGGCTCAGCTGGACGGACAATAAACGGGGTATTCTATATATGCACAAATTATCAACAGGGCAAAGAACCATGTACATAATATATATAATTATAGATAATGTAGCATCCTGATTAGTATGGTGGGTCGGTTTTGTGACAAGTTTTCCCAAAATAATTCTGAACCTGTGGAATTGCTGGGGTGGAAAGGTTTTGTGACAAGTTTTCTTCTGATTTTTTTTCCGAACATTTTTTCAGATTTTTTCACCGTTTTTTTAAAACCATCTTTTTGTGATTGATTTTAGAACATTAATTAATCACATTGCCGCATGTGTTTGAAATCAGTTGAAGGTAAATTGAGAATCAATTGAAATCAATTGAAAGTAAATTGAAACAAGTAAATCGAAAATCAACTGAAATCAATTGAAAAACAATTGAAACCAATTGAAAATAAATTGAAACAAGTAAATTGAAAACCAGCTGAAAATCAATGGAAATCAATTGAAAAACAATTGAAATCAGTTGAAACTAAATTGAAATCAGTTGAAACCAATTGAAAGTAACTTCAAAATCAATTGAAATCAATTGAAAGTAAATTGAATAAAGTAAATTGAAATCAATTGAAATCAGCTGAAAGTAAATTGAAATCAGTTGAAACCAATTGATCCAAAATCATTCAGACCCCGGTCCCTCCAAAGTACCTAGCCCAAAGAGAGTCCAAAAATTGTTTAGGGATGGGGGGGGCCCTGACACTAATCAGGATCCAACATTATAACAAATTATATACATATTATAGACTAGACCATTTAACAACTTTATGTATTATAGACCATTTAACAAATAAAGAAAAATCCATGTTTGTTTCTTCTGATTCGAATCCATTTTGCCCTCCAGATTTTTTTCATCCCCTTTTCCCTCCAGATTTTCCAGGCAACCCCTTGGCGTTTGCGCGTTTCCGCACTTCCTCCACACTCAGCTTTGGCGTTCCCGCTGACCCAGCTGTGTAGCCCTGGCGAGCCAAGGGGTAGCAAAAATTGACATGGACTTTAAATATACATAATATGGGTTTATGTGGGAATGGGGTATTGTCCCAAAATAGCTGATCTACTTACATTGACATGTCCCTATACATACATACATACATACATACATACATACATACATACATACATACATGCATACATACATACATACATACATACATACATACATATATATGTATATAATATACATATTTATACATCTCGAGATACACTTCATTGGAATGAATGAATTTGATATCGTTTTTCGACGCTCAATTCCCATTTTTTTGGTTTGACACTCTTGATCATGATCATCATTCTCCCAATATTTTTGGCGATTCAGATCCCCACTTTCTGTGGCTATACAGTATCTTCAAGTATCTTCTATACGCTATACACCGTGTTTGCTGGTTAAATCATGTTATATTTGGATGTCTCTGAAAATTTGGTACCTTAAAATTTTAAATTAGACCAAATGTATCGACACTGCCTCTGTCCAGCCGAAGACAGTGTCAGGCAACAACTTTGGTTTGGAGATCGAATCAATGCCTGTGCCAGCGGATGGAACTGCAAACATTTGAAAAACACCATCAAACTGGGTACTTGCCATCCACCCAACGAACATGGAACCGCTTCTTCCAAATATTGTCATTTCTCAAGATCTGTGTCTATGTTGGTTAGGCGGGGCAAAACGAGGCATCTTGTCAATACAATTGTGCCCGAAAATGCCCGTAAATTATCATAAACGTGGAATCTAGCCAAAAAAACATCATATCTTACCAGTGAAATGTTTGCCAATAAAAAAACAAGATTGTTTTAGTTTAAGATTCATTATCAGCATATGAAGCAATAGCGCTTAACGGCTGAACTTGGAAACCAGGTCCAAAGCCCCCGATGCTTTTAAGAGAGCCAGCGGCAAACGGGACAAGTTGGCTCGTCGCACTAAGAAACTATATCCAACCATAAGACCTTAGGACATGTTTCTACATACAGCAGAAGTAGATGGAACTGTGCGCACACTCCAGACTGGGGGTAAGTGGATGTGCTGTTGATAGACCTTGTCCGCGTGATAAGAATTCCTAAGTTATTGCGTCCTTGATGTAGCAAGCTGAAGCAATTGCAAAAACACAGTACAGCTGCAAAAACAATTAAAAACACACACTTGTTCAACTTGGTCTGCAGGCACGTGAATTGAGCATCCCCAACCATATCACAGGACACTGCGAGCATCTTTGCAAGTGCCAAACATCCCCCGCAGTTTGTTTTGGAATTACTCTTTGTTACAGCCGAGTACACACTTAGAAACACCCCGAAGGGAGAGGATAAACCGAGATAAAATGAGAATTCGTGTTTCCGCCTGCTGGGTTTCCGGCTTAGCCCAGTTGAAATTCACAAACAATTCGTGCAGGTACAAGAATTGGGGTCCCAATTTTCTTCCAACTGATTTCCGTAGCTTCGTTGGCACAGATGGCACAGATAGGAAATCAGTCTCAGTGCCCCCTGCTCTGCTGGCATACTGATTCGAAACGAACGATCAAAACTCATGTGCTGCCCGTCTGAAGATGCACGAAACGCCGGATTCAAACTCATGTGTATCATGTGTAACATGCATCAAATTGCATGAAACTGCCATATCCAAGCTTATGCGTTGCAGGCCTCAAAGTGCATTGAGCTGCTGCACCAAAAACCCCGCTCTGTTGGCATACTAAATCGAAACATTTCAATACGAACAATCAAAACTCATGCGGCGCACGTCTGAAGATGCACTGAAGCGCCAGAGTCAACTTATGTGTAACATACATTACATCAAACTGTATTAGAATGCCGTATCCAAGCTTATGCATTGCATGCCTCAAAGTGCAGCGAACTGCTGTATCCAAACTCCTTCTCTGCTGGGAGCACTCTAAGCACTTCCCAACCAGTCCCCTAGGTCAGTACTGCGCGGGCTCCCTCCTGCTTAACTTCGGAAGTCAAAAGAGGTCCGGTGTACTAATTCGAAAAGAACGATCAAACCTATGTGCTGCACATTTGAAGATGCAATGAAGCGCCGGATTCAAAATGTGTAATGTTGGCTGCCCAATAATAACACCCCCTAATTTTTTGAAAATTTTCCTTTTTGTTAGGGGGGGTCAGCATTCCAATAGTAAATTCCTGGAACCCTATGGCTGGGATCATGATATGTATCTGATAGATTCTCCATGGTTTTGTTGGGTTTTTGATGGATTCTGAATGGATTTGGCTTTGAAAAGGGTTTTGCTTTACTTTGCTTTCTCCAAACATCTGAAAACAAAACCAGGGGAAGCACAATTGGAATTCATTATTGCCATGCCTGGTGCAGGTTTATTATTGCTATTCTGAGGCTTGCAAAGGGGATACCCTTTGTGGACCTGTTTTCTTTTTTTTAAGAAGGGTTTTATAAGGAAATCAGCTGTTTGGTACTTGGATCAGATTTCTGGAATCTAAGCTTTTGTTAATGAAAAGTGCTTGCTGCTTTAAAAAGGGTCTTGTTTTGCTTTGATTTCTCCAAACATCTGAAAAACTATACCATGCCCTCTGGACAAGGTCAGAACATGAGTTTTTTGGCAATACTAAAATTAAATTAGGCTAATTGACTTTTAGTATTGGAGAAAAAAACTGGAGTTGGGAAAAAAGTTTCTACCATTGCCATGTCGGGTCCACTATTGGCCATGCCCTCTGGACAAGGTCAGAACATGAGTTTTTTGGCAATACTAAAATCAAATTAAGCTAATTGACTTTTAGTATTGGAGATAAAACGGGAGTTGGGAAAAAAGTTTCTACTATTGCCAAGGTATCACTATTGGCTAGACAACATTAAAATGCATCGAATTGCGTGAGACTGCCGTATCCGAGCTTATGCGTTGCATGTCTCGAAGTGCAGTGAGCTGCTGTATCCAAACCCCTGCTCTGCTGGGTGATAAGTTGTGAATTTTACGTCGACAATTGCTTGTGATAACTTCTGAAAAAATATGGTTCTGTGCTGCGTCATCCATCCTTCACGACTTTGAAAGGAATTGGGGAAAACAACGATCAACCACAAATCTTGTTGAGCCTTATTTTTCGAAAGGCAATCCAAATATCAAATTGGTGGGTTATATCAGTTGTATAATATCCGTTCATATCCCGTGAAAATCATGAAATATTTACAGTATTCCACTGGTGACACCCCCATTATTGTTGGGATTTCATCCCACACAACGGCGGGTGAATCCTATCAACCCAGGCTTCAACCACCATCATATCCACTGTTCATTGACAAAATATTCGCATTTTTGATGGTGAACAATCCCTATTTTTGATGAAAATCACCAGAAATCGGCACCCAAATAATGACAAAAAATAAGTTGGTTGATGATATCCCCAGTATATCCCCAGGTATATCCACTATATACCCATCCTATACCCATCTTATACCCATGATATACCCATCACCTATGGGGTCCGGGCAGCAGCGGCTTTTCCTTAGATCCCCTGGGTCTGGGTCCCCCAGCAGCTGGAGATGCGATTGAAATTCCCAAGTACCTGAGGATATACTGTGTGAAATACAAACAAACATGTGTGTCATTCTACATGATGTGTATATATGTATATATACATAATTTACATTATAATATAATATAGCATAGTATAATTCAAGATAGTTAACCATAATACGATCATAATATTTTTTACAACATGATACAATATATTACAACATAATATACCATAAAACAAAAATATAATTTAACATCACATCATATATTCAAACATAAGATAATATAACATAATATAATATGATATGACATAACAGAACAGAACACACCATAATATAACATAACATAAAATTTTACAATATAGTATAATACAATACAATACGATATAATATAATTTGATATAATATAAAATGACATAATATAATATAATATAATTTATATTTCAATATATATATATAACGTATATCATGTATAATGCATGTCATGTATGATGTATGCACATGTTGTTTAACATTGTTGGTTATATCATGTATACAGCCTGTGTATGTATCTTATTTCTTTGGCCGCATGATGGTCGGAATTCTGGGAATTGCCATGTTTTTTTGTTGGGGACCATCATCCCAAGAAACAACGGCAACCAGAACTGAAAAGGATATAACATTGCCAACCAGTAAAAATGTATATATAATGTGGGTAAAACAATAATCAACCACCCATTTGAGAATGGTTTATACCAGCTATTTATGGTGATTTGGAGGATGGTTTATTATTGGTTTTACCCACATTAACTCAATAGTACCCTCTGGTAAACTAACATAACTATGGAAAATCACCATTTTCAATGGGTAAATCCACTATAAATGGCCATTTTCAATAGCTACGTTAAATTACCAGAGGGTACATGTTTGTGTCGACGTTCTGGACTTCCAGTCATATCCTTGGGAGACTGTTGCAGTGACTCCTTTTGAGAGTCCCTTGATGCTGGATCCAAAGACTCTTCAAGATACGACTCAGTGTGTTTTTTATATACGCGTGGTCTGCAACCGAAACAGCACAATCAAAAAATAAACAACTTCCAGAGGTCTCAACATCTTTCAAGGTTCTAACTTTTCTGGCACATACTCACTCAATTCCACGCAATTCAAGCAAAATAACATCTTCTGTAGCCAGGTATCTTCAAATTTGAGCCCGCCAAGAATGATCCCAATCCTCACTAACCAGTCCACCCCAGCGGCCCGGCCTCTGTTTGACGCTGGGATGCAGCCTGAACCAACACCCGGACGTATTGAAGTGCCGCATGCTCCTTGATATCTGCTGAGATCTCCGCCTGGGCGTGTCAGCCAAACGCCAGACCGAAAAATCTTTGTTCGCCGAAAATGGGAGGATAAGGGGCAGGGTTTTTTTTGGATTGTGCACTAAGGATGAAAAAAAAACAAGCGTTTTAGATGGACCTGGGCCTGGGCTCCAAATGAGAATGGATTGCAATCGGAAAAAAAGTGCGGAAAAGACACTGCCAATCTGGGGGTCCTTATTTTGAAGCAAACCGAATGGCGAAGACTTTGCAATTCATAATCAACCCATCTTGTCCTCCATTGAGAAGTTTGCAAACCATCATCTTTGCATAAAGACATCATTCTCGACAAAAATGACCATTTAAGCATATTTAACATAGCTATAATGGCTATCACAATGGGATGTAACTGGAATCCATGGACTTTTCATGGGATGTTACCCGGAATTCAAGATTACGCGTTCTACCTTGGAAGCCCAATGCTCAGCCACTTAAAATATCTAAAAATAAATAAATCATCATTAGTGAACATATTGGGGCTATCCATATTTAAAAACTACGTATCCGTAGAGAATATCCCATTGCAGTGTTTCGCCAGGGTTGTCCAAATGATCCTCTTGAAAATCAAACAATGAAGTCAAATTTTGAGTCAATTTCCCACAAACAAACACATGATGGCAATCAGCTGGACTTCTTTTTCACCTCCAGATCGGACTCCCCCTATTAACTATTGAATTTTGTTGGTTCCATCACCAAAGAACGCTTTACAAAGATGAAGGCTTGGCTGGAGTGACAAGTTGACTGGATTTCTTCGAGATGAAGCTCTATTTGCTTTAGTATTTCTGCTGAATAAATGACGTTTTATTTGCATCCGGTCAATATCACAGAAACATTGAATTAAAACCCAACAGTTAAAAGTGATTTTCTGAATGACATCAAATGGAGCTTTTGGACGACTCTGTTGACTGCGGCAAAGTAAGTCAAAAGTCACAGCCTTGTGGGCGGCTTCATCAGCAGAATTCTCCTCGGCAGGGCAGAACCCGCAGGTTATTGCACTCAAAAATCAAAGGAGCGATAAACCAACAAACCTGGGGTAGAATAGGTATATGTACATCATATATATAATTATATATATATAATATATACAATTCTATACATAATATACGTACATATACTGCTGCCCATTTGGGCATGGAACAACGGCAACAAACAACATGAAGGGTTTGCAAAAGAATGGGTAGACCGTTTCCGTAAACCAATTTCACAGGTAACCCGCAACAACCCATCCATGGTGCTGGGATAAATCTATGCCGATTAATGTAGCTATATCAAACACATTTTAACCATACACGTACATAGTCACATATAGCGGTTCGTCCAAACATGGAATATACCCCAAATTCAGGGTTTATCACACATATCATATCATCATATATCTTGGGGATGAAGGCAGATGGGCATATACCCAGTGAGCGAAAATTTGAAGCTATTCTGTGCGAAATATAAACGTGCAAGAACTACCATCTGTTGATCATTTTCCTAGGGAAACCGTGGGTTTTCCACAGCTATGCTAGTTTATCCCAGGGTAACATAGAAATCATAGAATCATTCACCAAACTAAAACAACAATAAAACAACAAGGTCCAACCATCTTGGGATACCCCAATCCACCATCAGGAACCAAGGTCCAACCACCAAGGTCGGTTGTGACCAACAGGAGCCACCCCGCCTCGTTGAACAATCTCTCCAGGTGATCACCTGGGAGACACGAAAACACCAACCTTGCCAAAGAAAAAACATGTTTAGATATGTTTAGAATGTTCAAATATGTTTTAAAATCCAAATCCAGAACCATGACACATGATGACAACTATGACTTTCGACATGAAGTATGATTAAGGAACACAGGCCGGAAACCTTCCAAACAACATTGGTTGGGTTCAACCCATGCCAAACAATGTGCAAGTCAGGTGATGGAGGAAAAACAACACAAAACATCGTGACATTTCGATCATTGTCTCATTTTTTTGAAATCCAACACATAGTCAGGTACTGGGATGGCTACAAAGCTGGGCAACTGGGTAGCAAGAAAAATATGACTCATGTTTGGAGTTTCCTGCAAACTGTTTCAAGGATCACTCCACTTGCGTCTTTTCCGCAGATGACAAATCCTTGCACAGAAAGCTGCAACGTGCTAATACCAACATATAATACAATTCCTTGGCCGAAAACCAAAACACCGAAAACAAGTTAAAAAACGTATGGCACAAAACATTGGTAGTACATGGTAGTAAGGATCCACAAACTGCCTCACACTGATATGTTTGTTTTAAGTCCGTTTTTTTGTGCTAAAATGTCCAATATTGTTCAATTTGATTCGTAGTTGCATCATGCAATTTCTCATATGTTGTTGGTTGAATCAAACCAAATCCCCGTCTTAGGTTCTTGTAGTTCCTGAAATCATTTAAAATGCAATACCTTTCTGTTTCAATCCCCTTCTGTGCACATTCGTGTTGCCAGACGTTTGCCATTTCTCACCCCAAATGTGTTTTGGTACCGAAAGTATATTGGACAACCATGGAATACACCTATATATATATATATGAGTCCATTCGCTCATCATGATTACCCCTGCCAAAATCGCCATGGGTGTAAATCCCTCATTTGCAGACACACCCGCATCCATTCTTCATAGGTTAAACCATGTTAACCATTATTTCCAATGTCAAATTGGGATCATAAAACCCTAATTAGGGATTAATTTATCAGCCCCCACACAGGAAAATGCTTGGGCAATCCTAAAATGGGTTGGTCCCCTTTGATTAATGTACCGGGGTGTTTTCCCAATGAACCAACCCCCACAGAGAAAATTCCATTTTTTGTTTGTCACATGCAGTCACATGCATTGAACACCACTCCTTTAAAGTCTCACACAGAGCTTTGACCCTGACAAACCTCAGAGATTCCCACATAAAGTTCTGTTGGCCCAACACACACACACTACAATCATATGAAATGCGTACTTAATTATTTTGCTGCATTGGCACCAGCCTTTTGTGACTTTGCAGTCGCAGGCGTGTGACTTTGCAGTCACAGGCCTGTGACTTTGCAGTCACAGGCGTGTGACTTTGCACTCACAGACTTGTGACTTTGCAGTCACAGACTTGTGACTTCGCAATCACAGACTTGTGATTTTGCAGTCACAGACTTGTGATTTTGCAATTACAGGCTCAATATTGCAGTCTTGGTTCAAACCGAATTCTGGGCTAAATTTCGAAAAAAAAATAACGATTTCCCACATGATCATTTTTTGAAAATAAAAATCAATTTAAAAACAATCACTTTGAGAAGCTCTTAAAGGGTACCCCTCATGAGCCATTGTCCCACCCAAATAGTAGGAACGGTTTCCCGTAGTTAATTAACCCCCTTGGCCCCTTTAGATCTTTTTTGGTTCAAAAGGAATATATATCACTTGACTTGAAAGTGTATAGATTATATAGATTGATGCCACTTGAAATTCTGACTAATCTTTCCATTTCTTCCAGGTTTAAAAGGAAAATCAATTTGAAAGTGGGTTGATATCAACTGAAAACCTTTCTAATCTTGAGATTTCTTGTAGGTTTAAAAGGAAAACCAATTGAATGTAGATTGATATCAATTCGAAGTTGATCTCTTACGACTTCAATGGTCGATTATTCAGGGGGAAACCTTAGCAGAACCCTGGGTACCTACATTCTTGGGGGGGGTTAATATATAATCCCAACTTGCCACGATCTTTTGATGGTTCAATCAGTTCAATAGTGGCTGGGTGAATCATCACTTGAGCAGTGGCTGCTAAACCCAGCTTGATGAGTAGTTCGGGGATTAAACCAACCAATACAGTTACATATGAAATATCATGGAATATCAAACTCCACAATGTTTCGGTCAAGTCGCCAATCTCCGACACGCGCGTCTTCTGCGCCAGGACCAATGCTTCCAGCGTATCCCTGAACCTAGGTGATTGAAGCTGAAGCGAAACTAACCTATGGAAAACGACATTCCTGAGAAAAAATAATGTGCTGCTCAGGGTCGATCTTAGTTGGGGGGACGGTAAAATATTGTATAATATGCTATAATATGGAAAATATGTTACAAAAGGCCATAATGTGATTTAAGATTGTACAATTATATATATATATATATGTAATATTTCTCCTCGTAATTAGGAAATTAATACGTTCAAAAATACGGAGAACAACAACTCAATTCCTTCGTTTGCCGTCGCGAGCAATGAATGACATGTGGCATGTGGATGTTGGACATCTAGAACTGGAATTGGTTTGGGTTGTCCTTGTTTCTTCAGGGCTCTGTACGACTACTTCTGCTCCTTTGTTTTGCTGGAACTATACATTCTTCATCTTTGTTGCTCTGTACTGATGGTGCCAGTGCAGGATCAACTTTCTCTTTCCAGGACAACTTTTTAGCGACTCGCTCCACTTCGACGATTTCCTGCATGCTTTTCCGGCACTTTGTATACCTCTATTTCATTGGCATCGACTCCCACTTCAAGATCTTGGATTTATGCACATTCGACTCCATGCTCAAGACTATGGGGAAGTCTTGCACATCATCCGCTACCTCGGCTTCTCCTTTTTTGCCGGGACGTTATTTCTTCACTTGGAATGCCAGGGGCAACTACAGTCTTTCTCTTGAAGGCATATTTTCTCCTCTTTCCAATTCAACTCTCCAAAGCGAGACTAGTGGTCACGAACCCTGCCGTGCGTCTATTCTCCTCTCATATCTTCATTTGCTCTGTTTTTTCGGTGGTTTGGGTTCCACCTTGCCCTATTCCACTGTGTCCCGTGTATAAGGTGCAAGTTAGCAGCATATCCCGATATCCCGAAGCTCAAGGGCCCCTTTTTGTCTTAATTCGCTCTTTGTTTTCATTCATACGAATTGCTGACGGAATGCTGCGGCGGACGTGTAATTTCTTGGAGCTGCATATCGCTCGTGAAAAAAAATATACATACCTACATCTTCCATGTGGTACATTTTTCACCGTTGCTCCAAAAAACTGAATTTCTAGTCGTTCTTGTAAATTCAAACGCTGAAAAGCGCCGCTTAAAAAAATGTCTCCCCAGCTGGTCGGGTAATGTTACCGTTTGGTCGGGTATTGTCGCCGTTTGGTCGGGCAATGTCGCCGTTGCAAAATCAAATTATTTGGAACAATCAAAAAACGCCGTTCCGCCAAAAAATGTTGTTCTTTCGGAAAACCCATTTTTCGAGCAAAAGGCAGAAATTTAACCACTCCAAGCTCCGTTCCGATTGGTTGTACATGTAGCGAGCTGTTAGCGTGTGGTATTGATTTTGGCATCATCCCGGGTGTTTTTGGTTGGTCTTTGATCAGCGGCTGGAAAGAAAAACACAAGCCGCCCTGTGTGTAGCAACATCATCAAACACAAACCATATCTGGAATAGATTATAAAACAAATATTATGAACAAATATAGCATAATTCGTCAGTAACCTCAATTAGGATTGTTTTGGGGTAGTTACCCCACTCCTTTCAGCATCATTCCAGTGACGTCGCGACGTGAAGTTGTCAATCAACAAATTTATGCAAATATATCCGAATCATATGTATGCGGCATCACGATACCTTCAAAAATATGTATATACCCAGTTATTTGAACCATATATATCTATATAATATAATTATAATATGTACTCACAATATCTTACATGAAGATGTCAATGGGAGAATCATCTCTGTAAACAATCATTTTTTCCAGCAAACGATGTCTAATTGCCGGAAGGTATATTATGGTATATTTATGCACTTATAATGATGATCAATCACTTACTACTTGCATATGTATGATATCTATTCCACGAATACCACTGGTATCCCAAGTTTCCACAATCTTCACACCATCGCCGCGGCTCGCCGTCCGCCGAGCTGCTCCTGAAAACTGCGACGCGCCTCAACGGTCGAAGAAGTCTCGGCTTCGGTGAGGTTTTTGAACAAAGCGTCCCTGGCGCGCCGCAACGTCATGCAGGTAGGGATGTGGCCTGAAAAAAAGGTTTCACTCAAAACATACTCAGAAAGGATCATTTTTGTATAAAACCATCTGCTGAAATAGGGTGCCATCGCGAGAAACAGGAAAAAATTGGGAGATGTCAAAACCACAAATTGAAGGGTGAACTGTGCAAAATGGACAGGAACTGAAGAGTTTTATTTACATGTGCAAACAAAAAGTCCAGAACTGGCGATTCACGTTCGTCGAAAAGATCACTTTTAGAGGCAAAAAATGTAGTTGTTTGGTATCCGAGGCTCAAGGGCTTTTGAAAATTCTATGATCGTCATGATAATCATAGGATGAAGCTCTCACGGACTATATATCTGCTGGGGATGTTGTATATTTAAAATGATCACCATGGTGGAAGTGGCAAATGAGACCATTGGAAATCCAGTCTGATATCATAAGATGTGTGGAAATTCCACAGAAGGAAATGCAGGAGAACCACCTAGGAAAACTCGGAACGGGACAGCCCAACCCCACCAAAGTGTATAAACACGCATCATGTTCCTAAATCAGTTTTATACATACTAAAGTGACAGTGACAGATTCTGTTGTATGTCATGTACATATGCGCATGTATCTTCAAATACATCTAGTGATAGATACATTTATTCCACTATTGTATCTGCCGACCTCCGCCGACAGCAAGAGGGGGCGCGTCAGGGAAGAGAGGTTGCAACACCGTGGGCCCCGGCCGACGACAACCAGAAACAACCAACAACAAGAACAGCAACTAGGAAGAACCGCAACCACAACCACAACCACAACAAACATCATCACAAGAGGCGCGGCTCTCAAGTCGGTCAAATCTTTTCAAGGATTCCAGCTGCCATGCGTACCACAAGCACAATGACAACCACAACGGCAACCACAACCACGGTTTACTTCCATCGGGGGATTGCTGGCAATGTGTCTAACCTATTTTTGAAAGTAACATGGGTTGCAGCATTGGTTAGGTAGTCAACCGGTCAGTCAATCAATTAGTTAGCCAAGCAGCCAAGCTTGTCCTCCAAGCCGGAAACGATCTCTCTGGCAAAACCAGCGCGAGGGGTGGAAGCAGCGGTCAAAATCTTAACCTTAAGTGGGCTTCCACCGTCTCCGGCCACTGCGTCACCATGCAGCCCAGAGCGTTGCCGCTCTCACGGTCCAACGTGACCTGTGCTTTTGGTGCGGGGATATATAACCCGACACAACCCTCCGGCCAGACGCTTCTCCAAGTCAACCCATCACAAACACAAAGCCTACTTTCGAAACCAAAATTTGCAGCCCTTTTGATGAACCCAGCCAGGTTGATAAAATTCAACGTGATCCCATCCGCACGACGGAAAATCTGCCCCAGATACATCCAAAGCCTTCTGCGTGCGAGGGCGGCAGCTCGCGGCAGCAGCGCCCACAGCGTGAGCCCTGCAATCACTCGTCCGCCAATGTGACCTTAGGCGCGTTCCATTCCAGTTTGTCACGGCACCATGAGTGCAATTTCTGACAAAAGCTCGGCCAAACCTATTTCCGAATCACGTGGAACAAAGTTGAAGTGCAAGACTCCACCTCAAAAACACCAAGGACTGCTGCAAATGTCCTTACCACAACCTGTTGCATGCCGCGGTTGCCCATGTCAACCACAGCAACTTGCAGGTTGACCAGCCCATCCTCCGGAAAAGGCAAGATGTCCTGTTCATGCGGCGCGGCCACAACAACCAACGCCCATTACTGACAAATCCATCGCAGTACCACGTCAGTCCCTTGCTTCAAGTCTCCGTATCTATCACTGTCACCAAACTGCCCATGACATACATTCCCTTTCCCGCCTGCGCATCCGTCCGCGAAGGTTGATCTTTGTTCGGCGTGCCCCTAGCTTTTGGGCTCCTACTCACAGACGCACTTCTTGCCCATCCGCATTTTTGTTGGCTTGCAGGAAGTTGATAGGAAGTGACCAGGAAGTGCGCACTGTTGTCTACATACAACAGTATTTCCACAGCACTCGATTACAGTGTGTTTCTTCTCAACGCATGAAATGCCACGCAATTCCAAGGTGCATCCTGCGCAACTGTCGGCGGACTGTCACCTTCATATCCTGCCATGGCAACGGGCACTGTGTACTTCCAGAATCAACATGCATTCTTTTACGTTCAACAAGAGCATTCTGCCCAACCCCTGCACACAAAAACGCCATCATCCCAAAAGATCCTGGCGCACAAACTTTACTGCGCTTCTCACATATATGGCAACGTTGCACCAGTGTATCACAAACAGTGGCACTAAGACTAGATACAATCCAATCAAAATCACTGCCGCGCATGACATGCCTCAATCGTTGTCACACGATCCCATCTATCTATAGTTGCCTCTTCATGGTCATATCCCATCTGCACACAAATCAAAGAATCACGTCAAAGTTGGTAGAATATTTGCCAGTATGAGTCCCATATATCTAGGGATGGGTCAAAAGATTCTATGGTCTTAAATGTGGCCTGGATGCGCTTCGAAATGCTTGAAACATCGAAGTGAACTAGGCTCAAGGCCGTTTCAATGGAGATCTGGCTAGAAGGCCAGTCAGCGAAGTCAATCGCCACGTGCTTATTCTTCAAAGTATGAGGAACCGGGAACTCTTTGTCCCTCAGCATTGGATACAAACACATGTGGACAAAGGATCTCACATGACCCGTTCTCTGCGCAGCCACCTGCACATAGTCCATGTCCCAAACAAGGGAAGAAGTCCCAGAACAGGTGAGGGGAAGTCCTGAGCTAGCAAGCGTTTGCTGTAACTGTAAATGTCGGTGACCCCTTCGCTATCCTTTTATCCTTTTCATTCCTTTTCCATGCTTTCTTATATTTCTCTTGCCTATGGCAGCATCTACCCTTTTCTGAAGCAGCCTTGTCCTTTTTCTGGTTTTGCTAAATGGACCAAATCTTCAAGGAGGAGGGATGTGTGAAACTTTCGTGCTGATCGTATTTTTTGCCCTAGCTAGATTAAATCAGCAAGCAGTCCTCCGCAGTTGCTCTTCAACCCTCCCTTGGCGTTTTGATGCGCGTCATATGTTTGGGACCATGGAGTGATTTGATCGCCCCGAAAAGGACATGGACTTGATCAAGGAAGATGTTGATGTCAACCATGAAGAAAACACATATATATATATAAAACTAATAAGAAACCAACTTTCCCAAAACCAACAAAATATGTGATTTGGCAAACAACATTATCCTTGTTATGTACGAAAAAGGGATTTGACTAAGTTCAGCATATTTAAGCCACCAACAATGGGAAATATATCGCCAAAAATCAATTATATAGATGAAGGGAACTGCTACGAGAAAACAATCTTTCCAAAAACTGGGGATTGACACATTTTAGCCATTAACCGCCAAAAATAAGGGGTATATCACCAAAAATCAATCAGATGAAGGACAATGTTGCACATCGGGCTTTGCGCCAACGATATGCTTCAAAAACCATGTCCCCCGCATGCACGCATAGCCCATCCTCATCCCCATCATCATCCCCATTGTCATCCCCATCATGATCAACAGCAGCAATAACAGCAACAACAGCAGCAACAACAACAACAACAGCTAGCCGACGAGGATAAGGAATCCGTATGGCATCGCCGGTGTGCGAAGCTGTGCAATAAATACACGTGCCATGTGTATACACATCCTGCAGACACACACACACACATGTGCGAATATATCATATGTACAATGAACAACGCGCATAGATTACAAACAATAAGTTGATAAATTTGTCAATCTGTATAGATAATTACACAAGAATCTGCAGATCATTCGGGTTTGTCTGAAACAGGGTATCCCAACCTTCATATTTCATCCTCATTTTCCTCCACTCAATGCGCCAGCGCCCATGTTGGTTCATGTTTGTAAAATAAAAACAAATCCCTTAGTCGGTGAAAAAACCCTTGCTATTACTGTAATTCATGGTTCAACAGTTCAGCAGTTCAACCATCACAAAAGAAGTTGTACTGGTTCCTCATGTTTGATGGTTGAACCACCACTACATCCCTTGTGCATTGGCAACATGGACGACCCAGGTCGTCTTTGATGCTGAGATATCCATTTGATCGTTTGATCCGGAAGAATCCCCCACACATCACCATAAATTACCCAATGACCATAAATTAGTTACAGTATATCCCCAATTCTATACCCTTCATAAGTTGGTTATATAATATATATATATATAATTATATCCCCATGATACCCCCAGTATATCCTCATTATATCTCCATCA
>CAMXCT020006702.1:0-25000 GCA_947184155.2 Cladocopium goreaui | reverse complement strand
CTCTACATATTTGGGTGTGGACACCCTTTTCTGCTTGGTGTTTTCAGCTTGGACCTCCTTCAACGACCTTGGCCGTTTTGTCTGGGGAAAAGCGTTTTGCCCGACCGGGATTGGGCTGGTGATTGACTTGCTACCAATTGCGACCCATTCGCATTGGTAGCGGAGCCCCGCTGCCGAAAAGTGCGGAAGATCCAACTTGTGCAACCTTTGGGATTTTGTTTGGATTTGGTGCTGCTCTAGTTTGTCAACATGGCGGAAGGTGAGTCATCGACAACAGCTGGTGCAGGTTTTCTTTCCATGGTTCCCAATCAGATTGCTGCCCTTGTTCCGACCTTCGATCCGTCCAAAGATGATTTGCAAGTATATACACAGAAGGTAAGTTTGTTACTGGAAGCATGGCCTACAGGTAAGTATACAGAGCTTGTGACACGCCTGATACTGAACTGTAGTGGATCTGCTTTCTTGAAGCTGCAGCTTCACCAGAAAGAGCTCATGGTTAATGACCGTCAGTCTGTGCAGAAGCTTGTGGAGATTCTTGGAGGCCATTGGGGCCAAATCGGATTAGAGAAACGTTATGAATATGCAGAAAGGGCTCTGTTCAAGTGCACCCAGAAGGCAGACGAATCAGCCGATTCGTACTTGGCCAGAGCCGACATCATGTGGACTGAGCTGAATAGCCGTGAGATGAAGTTATCTGACCTTCAGGCATACATCACTCTGCGAGGTTCCAATTTGTCATCCGACGACAAGAAGAAGGTCCTTGTTGACGCTGATGCTGCAGGTTCAGGTGATTTGTCAATCGATAGGGTTGGCAGTGCAATTCGGATGCTTGGTGCCGGGTTCTTCCAGGATATAACTGGGATGAAGAGAACCAAGCTCAAGACTTACGATCAAGCTACTCTCATGGCCGAATCTGTTGATGAAGATGAGAACACAAATGATGTCTATGCTGCTGAGGATGATGTGCTGAATGAAGATGAGATGATAGAAGCGTTGGTGAGCGAAGGTGATCATGATGCCACGTTCATTACTGATTTCGAGAATGCAGCTTCGGAAGTGATTCAGAATGACGAGGAGTTGGCGGCCGCCTTCAACACGTACACAGAAGCCAGAAAGCGATTGAGCGAGAAGTTTCGCTATCGTGGGTTTTGGCCCGTTTCACAAGGTGGCAAGACCAAAGGTCATGCCAAAGGAAAGGTCAAGGGAAAGTTTCAGAAGGGTCACAGCTCCTCGCGAAAGTCATTGGAGCAACGTATCTTGTCGTCCAGGTGCCGCATTTGTAACAAAGTTGGTCACTGGAAGGCCGAATGCCCTGACCGTGGAAATCGATCATCTCTGCCGGGTGCATCCGCACCTACTTCGTTTGTCAGCACAGATGCCAGCTTGCCCATTGAATTTCTGCAAGTCCCGTTGGACAATTCCGAAACTATCGATGAGCCTCAGTTTCAGCTTAGTTTTGTAAGTGTTGTCGGCCATGAGGATTTCAAGGGGAAATTAAGAAGATCTCTTAATTTAGTTCGGGAAATAAATCCTCCAATCAAGTTCCGTTGCCGCCAGCCTTTGAGGAATGAACCAATCTGTGAGCCTTTGCCTGAGCCGATTTCTGAGGATCATGTTTTGTTTGCCACCCACGGCAGTCATGGAGTCGTGGATCTTGGTGCTACAAAAACTGTGATAGGGAGCAATCATGTTGCTGAGTTGATCCAAAGTTTGCATCCGAAGATCCGCAATCAGTTGTCTAGATGCCCCTGTCAGGTGACATTCCGTTTTGGGAATCATGGCACCTTGAAAAGCGAACAAGCGTTAGTCGTCCCGTTGCAAGGTTTCAAATTGAAGATAGCAATAGTGCCAGGGTCGACTCCGTTTTTAATTTCCAACACTCTTTTGCGAGCCTTTGAAGCAGTGATCGATGTTGAGAAGCATGTCATGTGGTCAAAGAAGTTTCATCAAGAGTATCCACTGCAATTGACCTCGAAGGGACTGTTTTTGATTGATTTGAATGTTTTGGCGGCCAACACGGCCCCTCCAGTCAGCACAAGACACGCTGAGACTCATGTGGCCGAAGTGAACCTGCCAAAATCAAGTTTGCCACCGTCAAAGATTCGTTCAGTTTCCTTTCAAGATGCACAGCAGGAAAACATAGACCAGAGTGACCTTGCCGATGCAACAGTTGTAGGGTCGAAGAGTCTCCCTGTCCCGGTGTCTATTCAACCGTCGGTCTGCAGTGTGCCAGCCAAAGTTCAAGATCGGTCAAAGCCCACTGAGTGTGTGAACTCCGTGTCCCCGTCTTCCCATGGCGTCGTTGGTCGAACGTCTGCAGAAACTGCAAGTTCAGACTCCGGAGGAGTTGCCAGATTTGTCACAGTACTCTTTGGCTCAGATGGATGTCATGAGGGTGGAGTTTGGAACAAAGCACGTGGGGAAGACCTACAAGGAGGTATGGTCATCCGACCAACAGTGGATCACATGGTTTCTCAAGCAATACCAGAACAGCAAGAAAGGAGTTCACCGCATGATGCTGCACTACATCGCTCTCAAAATCGAGCGAGCCGAGATGGAGGGGAAGAGCATTCCTGTGGTAGAACCTCAGCCGGAACCGGTCAAGAACCCTACCAAGGCTCTTGGGAAACCATCCGTGATGGCATTGACTCCCAAGGCAAAGTCACGACCAATGATGACATCAGAAGTCGAAGATCTCTCAGTGTGGGAGTTGGGAGAAATGGAAGCCGAAGAGACTCCCATCGAGCCCAACATGACCGAGAATCTGGAGCAGCGCATGCAGAATGTGGAAGGAGCCCTCCAATCGATTGTCATGCACCTCGAGCACATGGCGACCAACCATCCTCCTCCACTGAGCCGTGCCGAAGCCACAGAACAGTAGCTGGTGATTTTGATGAGATGTTCGGATTCATGACAGCAGGTGAACCTTGTAGGGAATGTTACCAATGTGAAGATCTCTCCACTCACAGCTGTGCCGAGCGTGTTAGATTTCGATATTTGGTTGAGAAGTTTTCCAAAGAACTTGAGGCATGTCAGTCAGAATCCCAGCCGATGCATCACCGCCATCGGTTCAACCTGCTTGAAGTGTTCTGTGGACCGAACAGCCAACTGACCACACAAGTTCGAAATCTTGGAGGTAAAGCCGAACGTTTAGGTTTAGCTCAATGTGATTTGCAATCAACCGAGGGTCGCAAGTTACTTTTCAACGTGCTGTTGAATCATGATCCTGAACATGTCTGGTTTTCACCATCTTGTGGTCCGTGGTCTGGTTGGTCCACGTTGAACGGCAGTCGATCTCTCCTAGCCTGGGACGAGCTTCAACAGCTGCGCATGCAACACTTGGAGCAAGTGGCCTTGGGACTTGTCGTCCTGAGATTCCAAAGGTCTCGCCAGAGACACATGCACTGGGAACAACCCAAGGCGTCATGCATGTTTAAACTTCCATACTTGCAAGAGATTCACCAACATACTTTGGCAGTTGATTTTGACATGTGCATGGCCGGAAACTTGAAGGATCCTGAGAATGGTCGTTTCATCCGTAAAGGCATGACCGTGTTGTCAACCTCATCCAAGATGGTTGAACACCTCCGGACTAAGAAGTGTCCTGGAAATCATGTTCATCAGGTCATTGAGGGTTCCACAGTTGTGAACAACAGTCGCATGAACCGATCGACATTCTCTGAGATGTATCCAAGAAAGTTTGCCAGAGACATTGCCAAGGTTTTGTGTAAATTGGTGTATCCTAGAGAGAGGCCTGTGGAACCAGTCATGTTTGTAAGCGATGCCACTGCCCTTGTCAACGAACCTGCGTTGAAGCGACGTCGTCTCGTCACTCAGGCAATACCGAAAGTATCCAGGTCATCGGAAATGACCGCCCAAATGCAGGCTAAACGAAGGAAACTGAACGGGAAACAATCCTCGTTGAATGCATTGGAAGCTTGGACACAAGTGTTTGACATGATCGATGTGAGACTAGGTAGAGTTGGCAAATTACATGTTCATGATGAAAATATCCTGCAAGAACTTCAAGAGTTATTGCCTGATAAGGAGATCAAATTTGCCATTGCCTGTCGAGGGTCAAACCGTACCATAGCTCCCTCCGAAGATGTTGCCCAACATGAAGCTCCCTGGCGTAAATGTGCTTTTCTCAAAAGGGGTACCACTAGGATCTTTGTTGAAGACGAATGGGAAAACTGGGAAATCCTTTCAAAGCGTCAGAGGATTCGTCCTTCACATGCCTGTAGGATCAATATAACGGTATTTGCTGCCAATCCCGGAGAGACTCGTGACGCCGTGGTCACTGCCAAGCCGAATGTTCCTGCGGCTGTAGAGACATCAACCCCAGATGTCAATTCCAAAAGCCAGGCCGCCGATGTGTCCAGACCAGATGGTCAGAGTCCCACAGAGATCAAAGATGCCAATCCGGAAAGGTCACCCAACAATACTCCTAATAATCCTCCCACCGTAGCCGATACACCACATACAGTAGCCCCTCAAGATAACCTCCAATTTAACCCTGAAGATAACATAACATCACCTGTCGCAATCCCAATAACAACAAAAGTTCCTGAAGCCATGAAAGCACTCTCGAAAGAGGATCAAAACTTGTTGTCGAAGATCCACAAGAACATGGGTCATCCCAGTCCCGAACGCATGAGCACCGTGATGCTACAACAGGGATTCAGACCTGAAATGGTCAAAGCTGCCCGACACTTCCAGTGTCCTGTATGCACGCAGAGCTCGTTGCCGAAGCATGCCCGACCAAGTTCATTAAAGGATGATCTTGACTTCAACGATAGAATTTCCATCGATGGGGTAGCATGGACTAATGCCCGGGGTAAAACCTTCCATATGTATCATGTAATTGATTGGGGAACCAACTTCCATGCAGCTTGCATCGCACCATCCAAATCAACAGATGCTGTAATCCAATCACTTATGAACATGTGGCTTTCCTGGGCGGGAGTTCCTGGTGAATTGTTGGTAGATGCCGGTTCGGAACTCAACAGTGATGAGTTCATGACTTTCCTGCAGAGTCACAACATTCGTGCAACCACCATTAGTCCTGAAGCTCATTTTCAGAATGGAAAATCGGAAAGACATGGTGCCATCCTCCAACACATGTTGACCAAGTTTGACATGGAACATGCCATTCAAACTTACACGGACTTGCAGAATGCGACTTGGTGGTGCATCCAAGCAAAGAATGCCTGCAGTCTCAAAGGAGGCTATGCGCCAGAAGTGTTGGTGCTTGGAAAGCACACCCGTTTGCCAGGATCAGTCAGCAGTGACATGCTTTTACCCGCGCACATGTTGGCCGAATCTGATCATGCTCAGGGTTTGAAGTTTCGTAATCAACTGGCAATGCGGGAAACTGCTCGTCGTGCGTTCCATAGTGCCGACAATGATTCAGCACTTCGAAGGGCAATGCTGAGATGATCTAATCCCCATAGAGGCTTCTATCAAGCCGGTGAATGGGTTATGGTGTGGAAAGCTGGAAATGGGCAATCACCTGGGTTCTGGCAGGGTCCAATGAAAGTGGTGGTTCATGAAAATCAACAGACCATATGGGCAACCATGTCTAGCAAACTTTTCAGATGTGCCCCCGAACATGTTCGTCCTGTGACAACCGAAGAAGCCAAAGAGATTGTTCTCAGACCAGGTGACCCAACTGCCTCAGAAATTGCCCGTCAGTTACCAGCTGACATCACTGGAGGAATTACCCGGTTTGTAGATCTTGAGGCTTCTCCAGGAGCTCACAATGGCCTTCGACCAAGCCCGGTAGTTGTTCCCTCAGAAATGCCGCAAGAACCTGTGCCTGCATCAAATAGCTCAGGACAAGAAGATCAGCCAGATCAAGAACCCGACGGTCCTGTCACACCAGCCACCGATGACAGTCCCAATCAAGTGTCTAATTTTGACAATGTTGTTCCTGAAGAGATTCCTGTTCCTGAAGTACCAGAAGAAATTCCTATTCCGGATGATACTGATGATGATCTCATTTGTGAAGGTTTATACTGTCAAGATGTGGATGATAATGTTTTGGAAGAGCTTGAATCAAACACTGGTTGGCGTTGTGAGTTATTTGTAACTGATGATGATATTCAACAATGGAGAGAAAGTGATCGTCCAGAAGAACTAGCCTTTCTGGTGTCAGCCGCCAAACGCCAAAGATCAGAAATCCGACTGTCTGAGCTCTCCAGTTCTGAGCGTGCCGAGTTCCAGCGTGCCAAGGACGCTGAAGTCACCAATTGGCTGAACACGGGCACGGTTCAGCGGATGTTCAGAAGTCAGATTGCACCTGAGCAAGTGTTGCGATGCCGCTGGGTTCTCACATGGAAACCCATTGAGGAATCCGACAGGGATCCACAGAATCCCTCCAGGACCCAAAAGGCAAAGGCTAGACTTGTAGTGTTGGGGTACTTGGACCCAAAGATCACCGAAATTCCCAGAGATTCTCCCACGCTCAATCGACACTCAAAGATGTTGCTACTACAGTTAATCGCATCCAAATCATGGACTTTGAGATCGTTTGACGTAAAGGCTGCATTCCTTCAGGGTCGTCCTCAAAGTGATAGAATCCTAGGATTAGAACCAGTTCCTGAGTTGGCTACCAAGATGAACCTACGTCCTGACGAAATATGTCGGCTTGCCAAAAGTGCGTACGGCCTCATCGACGCACCCTTTTTGTGGTTTCAGGCATTGAAAGATCAACTTTTGCTTTTAGGCTTTGAACAATCCCCATTTTGCCCATGTACTTTCATTCTCCGACATCAGAAGACTCGAGAGCCTGAGGGTATCATTGGAGTTCATGTGGATGATGGCCTATGTGGCGGCAATGATCGTTTCCTTGCCAAGCTTAAAGAACTTGAAAAGGTCTATCCTTTTGGATCACACAAGGTTGGCCAATTTACGTTCACTGGAATTGATATGTTTCAACATCCCAACAAGTCCATTACACTGTCACAAGCAGAATATGTGAAAAAGATTCAACCTATTAAAGTGTCTGTGGAACGACGAAAGCTTGAAACAGAAAACATCAGTCCGGAAGAACGTTTAGCTTTGCGTGGTCTCATTGGAAGCCTACAATATGCCTCCGTCCATACACGTCCTGACCTAGCGAGCAGACTCAGCCACTTGCAATCCTCAATCAACAGTGCCACAGTTGCAACACTCCTAGATGCCAATAAGACCCTTCACGAAGCCAAGAGACACTCCAATGTTTCAATTACCATTCAACCAATTGCCTGTGAAGATCTCCGTTTCCTAGCCTTTTCGGACGCATCATTCTCATCCAGGAAAAATCCTGACTCACATACTGGTTGTGTCATCATGAGTACCCACAAGGAAATTGGAAACAATACTACATGTTTGGTTAACCCGATTTCGTGGGGATGCAAAAAGATACAACGCGTAGTGACGAGTACGCTGGCAGCAGAGACGGTGTCTTTGAGCTCAGTCTTGGATCAACTTTCCTGGATCCGTTTATGTTGGGCATGGTTGATGGATTCCAATGTTCGATGGCAAAATCCAGAAGCTGCATTACGTTCGTTACCTCAGTCGTTTTCGACTGCAACCATGAAGGCCCAAAGACTAACAGAAGATACAGTAGCGACAGATTGCAAAAGCCTTTTTGATTTAGTCACTCCTCCACCAGCCTGCAGTGAGTTTCGCACACAGCTCAACGCTCGAAAGATCAAAGACCTCCTTGCGGAGGGGATCCAGTTGAGATGGGTTCATAGTGGTGCACAGTTAGCCGACAGCCTGACCAAAATCATGGACACAAGTTTTCTCAGAGAAACTTTGCTTCAAGGAAAATATCGACTGAATGATGAGTTGGAAATCTTAAAGGCCAGATCGGATGCTCGAACTCGCCTTAAGTGGTTGCGTTCGAATTGTCATGAGAACTCCAGCCTGGAACCATCACCTTGCCAAAATTTTTGAAGTTTTGCGAGTGTGAATTTTATACCATGGCAAGGTGATTCCTCATGCTTTCCCTGTATCCGATATCCAGCAAGGTCCATCCGACATGAAACTGCAGGTGGAAACCATTTCTCTTTCTGAAGCAATCGAGGCTCAGGGCCCTCATAGGCGTTGTGGTGGGAGGGACATTGCTTGTGCCATATCGGCGAGAGCGAGGCGCTCTACATATTTGGGTGTGGACACCCTTTGCTGCTTGGTGTTTTCAGCTTGGACCTCCTTCAACGACCTTGGCCGTTTTGTCTGGGGAAAAGCGTTTTGCCCGACCGGGATTGGGCTGGTGATTGACTTGCTACCAATTGCGACCCATTCGCAGTATGTGTACATATATATATATGTATGTGTACATATATATATATATATGTGAATATATGTATTTATGTGTATGTATAATTTTATATTTAAATACGAATGTGAATATATATATATATATTTATGTATGTATCTATGACATGTAAATGTATATATATATATTTTATAGGAGGCTGGTAGTCAGAATCGCTGCAAAAACCTAGCAAATACGAGGCTGGATCTCAGAAATGCTGCCAATAGCTTGCAAATAGAAGGGAACGGGGGTGCTACCTGGAGACCCATCCCATTCGGGGGGGGGACCTCGCGGGCGGAAGACGGGATCATATATATATATATATATATGGGAGTACATAATGAGAAGTTGATGAAGCTTGATAGTGATTTAGTGGGATTTGATAGGGATTTAATGGGATATGAATGGGATATACCCTCTGGTTATTTGACATAGCTATGGAACATGGCCCATTTATAGATGATTTATCATGATTTAACTATTAAACATCATAGTTATTTTTCATAGCGGCCAGAGCTACTGTACACCATTCCATTCACCATCATTCCAGTGACATCGCGACGTGGTGGCGTTATAATTTGTCCGGATATGTGGAATTGATGGGATATCATAATGGGATATACTGTAATGGGATAAATCACCCAGCTATATAAATATAATACAATACAAATATATCTATGGAAAACTAATGAAAACTATGGAAACATGTCAGCAGTTGTATGGGTATAGCCTTGGGCTAGGAGAATTATTGTTACTACATCAATTCTGGTGTGATTTTCAATTATTCTCTAATCATGGTTTGATAATGGGTTAACATGGGTTAACTCTGGTTGACTATGGGATAAGCTAATGATAACTTATGACAAACACACCTCCGATTGGGGTTTGTAACAGGGTATACACTCAATTATTTGCCAATAATGTACACATGTAAAGTGACGCTTGACGGTTGGTTACTGGGACGGTTTATGGCATTGGGATTACCAAATTATACATCGTCCAAATCCGAACGGCTGCATTGTCAAGCTCGTGTGAACAAGAACAGGTACACGCACTAGAGTATGTGAACGTGTAATATATATATATATATTAATTGCAATATTGTGTGCAAAAAGAAACCTATATAGACTGGAATACGAGGGTTTGTCTGAAAATAGGATAAATAGGGTACCCTAAATCTGCTGGTTAGTCATGGTTAGTCATCATTTTCCCCATTGAATGGCCATAAATTGCGGGGGGTGCCCCATTTCCAGACACAGCCATAAATCTGTAACATGCTGTGGACAACTGGGGGTAGAATACACAATGGCACCTACATGTGAGGTTGGCAGAGCCATTCCTGGCAATCACACACATCAGCAAACTTTCGTGGTATCCTCAAATTGCCCCAAAAGCTCCACAACGCAGCAAGTACTTTCTTGGAAAAACATGGGCTCTTTGCCTCCTTTGTTTGGCCGATTTTTTTCGGGGCCCCCTCCTCTCTGCATCACTTTTCGGATATGGCACTAGAATACGCGTCCCGTAGACCCGCAAGATGTGTATGGCCATCCATCTCATTTCATGGGAACCCAAAGACAATGGATATATATATAATATATATATAATATATATATATATGTATATATACATATGTATATATATATATATATGTATATATATATATGTATATATATATATGTATGTATGTATGTATATATATATATATGTATGTATATAAATATATGTATATATATATATATGTATGTATATATATATATATGTATATATATATATATGTATGTATATATATATGTATATATATATATATATGTATATATATATATATGTATATGTATACAAATCCATAATCCCAGGAAAAAACAACATATTCCATCAATCCCTATTAATTGGATGTCCATCCACCACTGCTTCAGTCCAACCCGACGAGCCTGAGATCTGAAGTTCATCCTCCTTGGCGATCAACTTCTCGACGAGCATCTGGAAGAAATTCAGCGAGTTCTCCATGACCTTGAGCCACAGTCGAGCCATGACTTACGTCGCCAGAAAACACATGGGATGAGTGAACAAATGATGAAAACATATTAAGGGATGGGATGTAGGAAGTCAACTTCAAGTTGATGTCTGGGATTGTAACTGAACTCAAATTTGATGACATTTAAGATGACAATATACTTGGAACCACAGTCAAGTGGCCTGATACTTTCAAACTAAACCAGGATGTTTGTTTGATTACCCAACTGTCCCTGAACGTCAGCCATGTCTAAAAAAGAACCTTCCACACCATCCACTTGATGCTCACTCTTCTGAGCAGTTTCTTCCACATAAAATGACGCAAGTGCCCCAAACTGGCCAATCAATCTTACAAACCCATTGCTGGGGATATCCAAGCCATTTGGGTGTGGGTCAAAAATTCGCAAACCTCAAAATGCCCGAAAAAAAAAAACACATGAATAAACAACCAATTACCATCAGCTACCATCAGTTATCACCAGCTACCATCACTTACCATCACTGACACGACCACTCAGTTACCAGTTTTGATCCATTTTGCAGGTTATGGGTATCCCAGGCCACTGGTACCCTTCGGCCCGGTCCCCAGCTATCGCTGCATATCGCTGCCCAGTGGCTGTGATGCTGTTGTCCCAGGCAGCCAACAGGGCGAAGGTCGCGTAGTCGACCGCCTTCACTTCTTTGACCTTCATCCTCGCCAGCGGAATCCTAATGCTTTGTACTGGTTGATAATGGCTTGATAATGGGTTAATCATGGGTTAATCATGGAAACATGAAAAGCCTGATTTAAAATGTCTTAGAGTCAGTTTGTGGGACTATACTCTTTTAAACTAACAATCAATCTGGAAGGTGAAAATCTGGTTGCATGTCACTTAAAGATACCCAGACTTCGACCATTTGTTTTTTTCCATTAGGACGTATATAATGTCATAGGGCATGGTCAATTATTTTGTGCTCATTAGATGAGTAATTAACTATCGTTCTGAGATGTTCTGAACTGGACATGTTCATTGGGATGATCCCCCGACGGTCGAGATCATTTCAGTAGAGCAAACATGGGCAAAACACATCAACAAATTGGGATAAGATCGAGACCGGTTGCGCTCTAATCAAGACCGGTCTCGGTCTTGCACTATCATCAAGACCAATATGGAATCCCGAGATTCCCGACACGACTATGCACCATGCTGCTTCCCCCTCATCCAGCAATCAACTCTTTGGCAAATGCCAGTTTTTTTGGGTCGTTTTTATTGGGTATCTGGATGTATCTGGATCACATGTTATAGTATGGATATATCCTCCGGTAATCAAATGTGGCGTGCTGGAAAATCCATGAAGCCTCCAGAATTTTGTTTGATGTTTTTTCCCACTTAAAGCCCATTGAAACTCGCACTTTCGCCATGTTTCATGACACCGGAGGGAGCTTTCCCTTCCCTAAGATTGTCCCATGATCCCATCATCCAATGACCAACGACATCAGGAACCATTAAATCCACTACATCCCATGGATTCCAACCATGGTTTTGAGCACTGTCGTTCCGTGTCATCAGGAAACCATGGCTACAAGGTGGTGCCCCAGTTCGTTAGCTAAGTTGGTTTATAACTCCCATAACTATGGTTTATGGCAGATATAACTATAGTTAATGGGGTTTATAAACCAACTTATAACTGGGGGGCACCATCCTGTATCAAAAGTCATGAACAAATCTCCAATTCTTGATCCTCTTCCTGACCCACTGACCCAGCGCACGGGCCATGGGCTCAGGTCCTCTCTGGACAACCAGCCTCTGGAAAACCTGGCAACCTCAGGTTGAAGTTGTCGGCCGCTGGAAACCCTTGAAATGGTTTGATAACTATGGTAAATTGGTTCAATTGGTTTTAATTGTAGTGATAATGGGTATGTATAGCAACCCCCAAAATGAGAGAAAAGTGAATCTTCTAAGACTTTCTAAAAATTGGCTGAAGGCTGTAGAGGTTGTTGGTTGAGATACAGCACCGTTCTGATCGTAAATGCACCGTCTACAATGCATCTAAAGATGTATGTAAAATTGTAGTTGTATGATGTTGTATGTATGTATGTATGTAGGTAGGTAGGTAGGTATGTATGTATGTATGTTTGTTTGCTTGTTTGCTTGTTTGCTTGTTTGTTTGTTTGCTTGTTTGTATGTATGTATGTATGCATGCATGTATGTATGTATGTATATATGTATATGTATGTATGGATGTATGGATGTATGGATGTATGGATATATGGATGTATGGATGTATGGATGTATGGATGTATGGATGCATGGATGTATGGATGTATGGATGGATGCATGCATGCATGTATGCATGTATGCATGTATGCATCCATGCATGCATGTATGCATGTATGCATGTATGCATGTATGCATGTATGCATGTATGCATGGATGCATGCATGTATGCATGTATGCATGTATGCATGTATGCATGTATGCATGTATGTATGCATGTATGCATGTATGCATGTATGCATGCATGCATGTATGCAGGCACGTACAGGGTATCGTGCTCCTTTTAAAATAATATGTGAGCATGTGAGCATGTCGTCTATATATAGTTAGTGAATACATTCTCTCGCAGCAATCGTTTCAGTGTCTTGGTGGATATTCGTCTTCTTCTTGTTGTTGTCGTTGTCGTTGTGGTTGTGGTTGTTCTTCTTCTTCTTCTTCTTGTTCTTGTTGTTCCTGTTTCTTCTCGCTTCTGTTGGAGAGACTTTCACAGTAGAAGTACCCCACACTGGCACACATGTACCTGCCCCAACACTTGTTGGTTTAAAAAGCCCCAACCAAGGGCTGATTACACAAACAGCTAATGATCTTACTTATTGGATAAGGCTGACATGATGACATGAACATATTTCTCCTCAAATACGGCTTTAGTATTACATGGGAACATAATTTGTTGCAATTAAATTTCCATGCTAATGCTGACTTCACACAGATTGCTCGCAGCAATTATCAAAGCCCACTCCTCAACTTTGCCCACTCGACCCACGGGAAATCACCACTGAGATCGCCATTGTCGAAGAAAAACAGCTACTGTACGTCTATCTATCCATGTACCTATCTCATTGATCAATCAAATCGATCTAATTATATATTATGCTTAATCTAATTTATCTCATTTATCTAATCAATAAAAGCAATCAAACTAATAAACTAATCAATCTAATCGATGTAATCGATCCAACTAATCTAATTAATCTAATCAATAAAATCAAGCGAATAAACCTAATTATAACTATAATCTAATGAACAATGAGAGGTGAGCGGTTCCATGTAATAATCCTTTGACAAGGAACAGGATCTACTTGAGAAAGTGCATTAATCATTAAAAAGTCTACGGACTCTAGGCAATATATCTATATCTATATATATATATATTACTGTAATCCTTTTCTTTTTTGCTTTCTGGCATTTGGACGGGTGAGGTACATCTCCAGAATTGCGGTCTCACTGGTTTATTAGGCAATGAGATGGACACCAAGTGCCAAATTAGGCATTTTCACACATGCCCAAACACACACGCTCGCAGCTCTCTTTTCTGCTAATAATTAATCTAGTTCATGTAAATAATCAATCTGTCTATCATGGTATCTTTTTTTCATCTTCCATCTGCAGGAATTCCCCCTGCGATCAGCTCCAAGGGTTCCAAGGGACATCTCCACCAAGAATTCGCCCAGTGAGTCCAAGGAATACTTTTGCATGAGAGGTTTGACCTGAGCCGAGCTGCCGGGAATCCCCCAAAACGGAGATGTTACTGGGGAAAATCATCTATAAATGGTGGGTTTTGGCCATCTTTGATTACCAAAGGGTATGTATGTATGTATGTATGTATGTATGTATGTATGTATGTATGTATGTATGTATGTATGTATGTATGTATGTATGTATGTATGTATGTATGTATTATGTATGTATGTATGTATGTATGTATGTATGTATGTATGTATGTATGTATGTATGTATGTATGTATGTATGTATGTATGTATGTATGTATGTATGTATGTATGTATGTATGTATGTATGTGTATAAAATACATATATATATGCATACATATATATATATATATAAATATGTGTATATATATATATATATACACATGTACATAGAGTCACCACCCTACTGTGCAATCCCGTGTAGTGGAGTGTGATAATCCCCTGCTCGGCCCCACCAGTGATCATTACCATCGGTCAACATACACCGCAGGAACCACTACATGTGCCATGAATGATCCATTAATCACAAGTAAAGATGGTTGAATTTTCAGAAAAAGGTCGCTGGGTCTGGGTAAGTCCACATAGTTTCCCAAGATCACCATCGTTTCTGAAGGCTGAAGGGATCGTGTATACCCTACATGCAAGCAACTCGAAAAAAAACATGGGATCCCCTCACCCATCAGGTCTTCCTTTCAAGATAGGTCTATTTACAGTCATTAGATGTCATTAGATCATTTTGTTCAGACTGTTCTCAATAAATTGTCAAATCCACGGAAAGGGGGTAAGATGAGATGAAGTAAGACCACTCTGGGAGTGAACTCCCCATTCCAGAATCTGGACCCCGTATCCTGGCTTGGGAAAGGCCAGGGTCAGGCATGAAATGACAATCAAATGTCTTTTTGGGTTCCAAACCCTGCAGTATGACTCTAAGCAATTCCACCAGAAACGAAGATGATCCACCAGTCCAACCCCAGCATCATCTGTATATATATATACAATACTTATATAGTTATATATATCATCATACTGAATTAATCTAGATCATACCGATGATCACCATCCCAACCATTCAGTCTCTGTTTCAATTGGGTGCCCATCTTTCTTGGAGGGAGAGATTCGACCGGTGAGCCCATCATCATCATCATCATCATCATCATCATCATCATCGAGGCTACCAGCCTTTATAATCAATTCTCCGCCAAAGCACCGGTTCTGGAATCTTATGGTACAACTCTACCAGAGAATCCTTCCAGATGGTCTCGTCCTCACCGTGGAACATCCAACTTTCCCAAGGGCAGCCTACAGTCCACCACTGTGTGTAGGAGACAAACGTGTGCCCAAAACATGTGTTAACTCATATGTTTGGTATTTTTTGGTCAAGTGCAATCAGCTAGAAGATGATCTTATATGATATATGGTCTTATCATTCTGGTGTAAAAAGAATATCCCAACGTCAAGTTCTAGCTGTTTCTCCTCTGGAGTAATAACGGTACAAACCGTGGCCGATAATTCGACCCCCCAAAGAAGACCCTCTCTCCACCAATCAAACCGTTACAAGCCTGCCGGCCTGGCAAATCCCCAACTTATCTCGTAATTATACATAATTTCCCCGCAAAATATGGGAATTTCCCAGCCAACTTTGATGAATCAAATCCATTTCCCCTGTTATTGCAAGTCCCTTTCCCCAAGAATCCAGAAATTACCAAAATCGGGGGCGTTATTCTAGTTTGGATATGGGATCAATTTACACTGTATGACTTGACCCTAGGTTTCTTTCAAAACTTATAAATCTGTAATCTGTAATCATTACCGGTTGCTCAAACCTGCCATTTCACCTGAAATGGCATCATTCATGGTACAGTAACTGAGGAGCTCCACTCCACTTCCAGTGGAGTAGAACATCATTCCCAATTCACATTCGATCTTCGGAAAAAGCAGCAGCTCCTTTTTTTTGGACAAATACATTTCCATCATTCATATCTCTTCAACCCCTTCGGCGAGATAAATCCATACATTTGCCGGTGAAATCCAATCCGTTCCGGTAAACACAGTTTCCTTTCCTGACACTATCATGTAAAATCATGCAAAAAAAGTAAAATCAATGTTTAAAAAAACACATGTAACATCCTTATATTTCTAATAAACAACTTGTCTTTATACTACTGGTTGTAACCTCCATTGGTTTCAATGGGGTTCCTAGACCCAGCTCCGCCTTCTTCCTGTGGCAGCTCAGTAGACATGCTGTTCCACTCCTGACGCGGAGAGCGACCAAACTAGACAAATTAGAAAACATGGGCGAAATGAATGAACATCATGGCGAAGAAATATAACTAATTGATAAGCATGGCTTCAAGATGTGGCAGGCCATCAAAATCTTGCTAGGTAATGGTAATTGATGGTAATTATTTACAGTAATAGTAATTACTATATACACACATAATTAAGGACTTTGATCATCATTTTCCAATCATTGAAACTGCGATTGATTGGGCAGCAATTTTCGTTTTTTTTTGACACGCCCATATGTACGAGGGAATTGGAAATGGGGTCGGAGACAACCGCCAGAAAAGAAACGGGATGCATGTGCATGGCTAAAAGGGGAAGTGACCATCTGTCAGAGTGTGCCATTTTCGAGATTCCGAGAGTATTTTCGAAATGCCCACCTCAACTTCATCCGGCCAAGTCGTAAAGTAACAGGGGGTGAACTACCAACCGGTAATCAAACATGGCGTGCTGGAAAATCCATTTTCAAATGCCCCAAGATTTCGATGATTTTCCCAAAACAGACCTTCATTTATGGGCCATAAACCCTGCATTTCCCAGCCACCGAGCTGTTGGGCAGTTTAGCACCCAGCCTGCTCCACCAACTCACACCAGACATGAGGCCACATGACCTCAAATCATGGCCGTTTTGGGAGACGGGTCAGATATGGTCAGATGGCCAGGCCACTTGGGAATCTCTCAAAAGAACATGATGGTTAATAACGGTTAATAGCGGTTAATAAGAATGGTTAATAATGGTTAAGAATGGTTAATGATGATTTATAATGGTTAATGAATGTTAATGATGGTTAATAATCAATCACAGCAATGTGGGTAAAACAATACCATAAACCTTCCCCCAGCCATCACCATTTTTATAGGTGGCATGTTTACCATTCCCCATCGTGGGTGGTTTAAGACATTGTTTTACCCACAGTGCAGTGGTACCAAAGTTTTGGGCCATAACCAGTTGACCAAGGAACCGAAAAACAACACTTAGGCGAAGGCGAGAAACCGTTCCGCCTGCAGTTTTGCTGCAAGGATACATTTTGGATTACTCATACCGATGACTCATATCACCGGTTGACGTCATCCCATGTTTTGAAACATACTCCAATCTACCAAATTTTGTTTGGAGAATCCCCTCATGAGATAAACCCAATGTCATCAACCATCCCCAAAATCACCATAAATGCATTTTCTCTCAACCATCACCAAATGGTAGTTGCTTATATTGCATCCATTGTTTGGTTCCGTTATATCCATTCTGGTTGTTTCTGTTCCCATGATTAACCATTATTAACCATCACTGTATATTAACATTAATAATATTAACCGTTGTTGACCATGATTAACGGTATGTTGACCATTATTCACCATCATTAACCATCATATCCATTCTTAACCATTATTAACCATGATAAAACAATATTAACCATGATAAATCATTATTAACCGCTATTAACCATTATTAACCATCATTAACCAGTGCTATTACTTGCTTCGACGCAAGTAAGGAGTCTCCAAGATACTGCATCCAAGTCCGAAACATCCGCCGTGGCCCAGCCATCCTGTTCCGACAGTCATATTGGGTGAATCGACCTACCATAGAAATGGTGTTTTTTGTTGATGTAGATGTAGATGTAGTTGTTAATGCATATGTATAATTATGTATAATTATGTATAATTATGTAGAATTATGTATAATTATGTATAATTATGATTAATTATGTATAATTATGTATACTTATATATATATATATATAATATGGCGTATATATTCATGCAACATATACCCCGCAAACAACCTATCGTTGAGTATTATGTCATCATTATATGATGATGAACCATTCCCATTGGAACAACGATGGAGTGATAGTTGGCGACTTTGGATGGGGGATACAATGGGAAATCATAGGTCATAGGCTATACAATCTACAATGAACATTTAGGAGATACATCATAGGCAATACAATGGGCTATCTCATTTAGGCACTGCTGAGAGCTTGGGCTCCTCATGGTTGACCAACCTCCGGAGAGAAACCAGGTGGAATATGTTTACCAAAACCAGACTATAATTGGACATAGAATCCAAACAGCAACAGCACCTACAGCAAATTCTCATGCAGAAAAAGAAACCTACAAAACCAATCCAAACATTGAACCCCAAGCCTCAAGCCCACGATCCTCACCGCTACCCGCGGGATGCCTTGCCGTGCACTGGAGGTGTTTGGGTAAAAAAGTCCGCACGCGTGTCGGAGCTGAAATACCAACGCGGCTTGCCGACCCACTTCATCGGTACATACCAACGCGGCTTGCTGACCCAATGCCAATCTTCAATCCTCAGGGCACGAACTTTCCAGGCGTCATGGGGACTGAGGCGAGAGTTTCCAATGGGTTCAAGGGATCCCAATGCTTTGGCCATCAACAGGGTTTCCCTCCTGTGGAAAGTGACTTTTGCAGATATTGCTTGCAATCTTCACAGTATCAAACGCTTTCTTACAGTAAAGCACACACACATACAAAAAAAAGGACTCCTCACATCAAATCAAGTTTTTCCAAATGTTTCCATGCGATCTTTCCACTGATTTGCTGACAAGAGGCATGGCCAAATCGTCCTTGGAAAGTTCTTCCCCACGCTGGCTCACTTTGTCTTTGGCGCGGTGTGTGATCTTCATCTTCTCGCTCTTCTTCTGACAGCGGTGGGGACAATGATGATGAATCAGTGGATGAAATGGGGTACCCTATCTTCACACCCACCTACATGTTGATGTTCCTAGCATGTTGATGCTTCACAATTGGTACCTTGGTGAATATATAACGATCACATGTATATATATATATATATCATATACAATGTTGTACATATACGTATTACTGTAAATAAATAAACAACATGCACTCATATATATATATACTTCTAAAACATACATGTACACATTTATCATATTGTATTGTGTTGTATTATATTGTATTATGGTATATTATATTCTATTATAGCATATAAAAAATACTATATATTACATATTAAATATAAATATATAATATTAAATATTAAATCATATATTACGAATATTAAATATTATATTATATATTATATCAAAAATATGTTATTTTACATTATATTCCATATTATATTCATATTATATATCATATCATATTATATTATATTATATTATATTATATTATATTATATTGTATTATATTATATTATATATCATATTAAATTATATTATATATCATATTATATTATATTATATTATAAATTATATTACATATTATATACTGTATATATTATATTATATTATATTATATTATATTATAAATTATATTACATATTATATACGGTTTATATTATATTATATTATATTATATTAAATCATATATTATATTATATATTATAGTTATATTTATCTATTATTCTATTTATGTTTGCATATAACATCATATAACCACATATTAGCGGATTCTGATCCTCACCATTCATGACAAGCTGGTCTTGAGCGAACTCGCCAAGTCCAACCAGCCGTTGATAGTTTCAACTCCGCAGAGGCTGATGCTGGTATATCCTTGGAAATTCACGGCTGATCTTTACTGGTTGGTGGTTTGAACCCCTCTGAAAAAATATTAGTCAGTTAGGGTTATTATTCCCAACTATAGGGGAAAATAACAAAAAAATCCAAACCACCAACCAGTTTATTGGGTTTCTCATATGACCAGCTTTTGAGTTGCAAAAATCCCTTCAAATCCGAGAGTATCCCATATATTCCCGTATTTTGTTTGTGAATATGTTGTTGGCTAAATCTCTACTATTCATGCTTTTACTTCGGTAGGCGTGCTTTTTTGACTTTGTGGATTTTTGCAACAAGATTTCGACCCGGTGGTTTGTTGATGCAATTGATATGATGTTGCATTTTGCACATGTGGGGTGAGGCGGGGGGGGGTGGGGTGGGGTTGGGGGGGCTGATAACGCTCTTTCGCCTGCGTTTCAACATGCTTGATGTTTTTCTATGCTTTTCTACGGGTTTTTTGAAGTAACTTTTGACACGCTCTTGACGTTACTCTATGGGCTTTCTCAATAAACTTCTGACATGCTCTTGATGCTACGCTATGGACTTTCTCAAGTAACTTTTGACGTGCTCTTGATTTTACTCTATGTCTATTGGCTTTCTCAAGTAACTTCTGACATGCTCTTGATGCTGCGCCACCATTGACAGTGCCTGGGTTCATTTGAAAAAGAATATCCCTGCCAGTTTCAGCTCCAAGTCGCCCCAAATTGAAACTAGTATTCAGTATTTGTGCTTGGCAATGGAGATTCACGCACTCTCATGTCATTGACCTGTTTGTGGCTGCTGGAAACGAACTGAAGAAGGACAAAAAAACCGCGTGAGTTCAAACATCAAAAAGTTGAGGTAAAATAGCATGTCGCAAAAACATAGTCCGTTTTTGGCACTCCCCCAAACATGAAAAATGCGCTTTTACCCCAGAGAGCACAGGCAATGGAGATTCACACTTTCTCATGTCACTCAGGTGAATACTGTAAGAAAAAAGAAATTCGCGCGAGCTCAAATGTCACAGAACTGAGTCAACATCACATGTTTTTCACATTTTTCCCAAAAATTGCTAAATTTTTGGACCCCCCAAAATATGAAAAAAATGAAGTTTTATCTCAGAAAACACAGGCAAAATCCAAGAAACATTGTAATTACGCGCGTTTTGTGCTTGCCAAGGCGTCAAAAACATTGTAAATACCACGTTTCCCAAAGTTGATGAATTCATAAAATCGCAACGACTACACGTTCAGTTCCCGACCCGGCGGGATGTTTTTGTTACCAAACCATGGTGGCCCTGCCCTCCCGACGCCTTGAATCTCAGCAGCCTCGAATCTCTCCTGGGATGGTTAACAATTGTGCATCATTGCTAGTAAATCTAATGGGCAAAATAACTCGCAATGGCTCATAAATGCAAGTCTAATATATGAGAATATATGTGTGTTTCCTAGAAATCGGAACCCTCCAAAGTCATCCATAGTTCGATGGGGAAATCAATGGTCGGGGTACCCGAATTGTAGAAACACTACATATTGATACAGCATCAAGCTATGAAAATCTCCAAGTTTATGGGGCATTGTCTCTACCCCAAGAATCCCAATTGACTATATGATGACTATATTATAGGCAATTATTTGTGTTTCTGTATTTATAGCCATATCATATCGATATTATTCTTATTAGAACATCTGACAATCCTTTCACTTTATTTCTTTCACACATTTTGATTACTTATAGTCTTTAAAGGGTTTGTCTACCCGCTTAAAGACGAGATAATCCCACAGAAATGGTGCAGGGTGAACAAGCTACGAGCAGCACCGACAAACAATATTTAGTATTCCGTTGTTGGTCATCACACGGCTCAAGGAAATTTTCATGGTGATCTCATGGGATTTTATTGTGATTTAATGTGATTTATATAATTTTATATAATGGAATTGTATGGTGCTTTAATGGGCCAATGGGGATTTAACCAACAAAAATAGGCAAATGAGTGGGAATTACCCTTCAGTACTCTGTTGCACAGCTATGATTTGCAAATGGCCCATTGAGTTTTGATGATTTACCGATTGAAGCTAATACTTTTTGTTTTTGCACATCTATGGTATAATAAATTACCGGGTGGTAGACTAAATTTATTGCATTTGTTGTGCAACAACGCTTGTATAATGATTACTTAATCAAACAAACCATCCAATGGAATTACATAAGTGGTACACGTTTGTGTCCCCGTTCTCATGGAACATCAGCATCTCATCATGCCGAGCATCCAATTGGAGGTTGGCCTCACCTTTTCACTCTCAAAGAGCAAGTTGAAGCGAGCAGGCAGGGACCTCAGAGCTGCGTCGCTGGGAAAATCATGATCGGTGGAGACATGTCGAGAATGACAACGGAAAAGTGATGTTTGATTACTTTTTAAGCTTCATATATACCTATATATATATATACACTATATATATATAATATATATATAATATATATATATAATATATATATATATACGGGAATTATCTTATTCCGACAAGATCTTAGGGGAAGCGCATAATGTCTCCATTGTCACAGCTAGGTCCTCCATCATCCTCTGGGCAAATCACAAGAGTTCCCAACTCTGCAAGGCCACTAATCTACGTGCTTTTCCTCACCTGGCCAATCCTAGATCCCCTGTCAGAAAGAAAGAGCAGTTGCTTGGCTGATATTGTATGTTAGAAGATGTTAGAAGATGTCGGTACATTCACTTAAATCCAAGCAGATTTCCAGTTGTACCAGCAACTATAAATCCAGTCAGTTTCCCCAACCGCTCCTGGCTGAACTGCCCAGGCTGGGAGTCCGGTCTCGCAGCTTTGATCCCAGTCAGGATGGTTGGCAAAGTAGATATTGAACATCGCCTGAAACCACCACAATGTGGGCCCCCCCAAACAATAGCTAAGTTGGGTTGTAACATGTTATAACCTCCATGTATATACTGTATACCATAGCCAAGTTGTATCAGAAACCAAAATTGTCGGACTTATTTGCACCAACCTAGCTATCTTTCAGGGATCCCACTTTGCATGGATCACCGTGCAGCTGCGGAAAACTGGTGGTGAACCTTCTTGGATGGTTGAGCTGGCGAGCTGGCTGAGCCAACATCCCGGATTGAAGGGGGATCATATTCCTAAGCCGTGCCCAAAAAATGTTGTTCCCTGGGTCCCTTTTTCGGTGGTAAACTTGGTAAACCACACTTGGACCCATCCTTAAATAGCAAGAGCTAAATCTTAGACGTCCAGTGACGTCCAGGTTCAAGGCCCCAAATTGACGAGTTGAGCAGTACTCTCCGGTGTCATCAAACATGGCCATTGAAAGATGGGAACATGTTAAATGGGGTCTCAGTGGGAAACATCTATATGTTGGAGGAAATTTTCAGCAAGTCATGTTCGTTTACCAGATGGTATGACCATATGGCATCCACCAAACAACCAGCCTTTGTCTTTTCGCTCACCCTGCAGTCACTTGCCGTAGCCCGCCTGCACGTCACTCAGCACCCGTAAGAAGAGGTTCGCAGCGGAAAGACCTTCACCAGACGTTGGGGTTCCTATGAAACACTGGGACTGTAATGGGGTAATGGGAATAGACCATTTACCAACTGATGCAGGATTTCTTGCATCCACAGTAGTTAGCTAAGATGATTTATAACTTCAACCACTATTAGGCAGATAGACTAATCATCTATAGTAAATGGGGGTATAAGTTGTAACTGGGGAGGCTCACATGATCCACCCAATCAACTATGGCCGTCCAACCATGGCGCTCGGTGTTTGTTTTCTAAATCCATCTAGCTGTCTATCTATCTCTCTATCTGCCTATCTATATCTCCATCAATCTATCTGTCTGTCCATCCATCGATCCATCGATCTATTTGTATGCGTATAGTATACATACACATAATAAATGCAGAATCATTTTGGTATATTATATATTGTATTCAACCAGGGGTCAAACGACCAGGCCCAAAATCAACAGTTGGCTTTGTCGAGAAATGGGGGGAGCGATGATAAACCATGGAATTTGGGGGTACCATAGAGTGTCCTATTTTGAGACCTCCCAGTTGACCCTTGACATCTGCCTGCGTTGTAGAGGAAGTTGGGTTCATTTCCTCAGAAATCAGATCCAGTTCGCACCAGTAATTGGGATTTGATGTCAGGGCTGCTCCCAATTCCCCCCAAAATTGTGCCCATTGTGGCTATCATTTGTATACATACAATGGGTTGGAGCGACCCCGCCGATCTGGTTGGAAAATTCAACCCATCCGAGCAGCCAATCTGGATCATCATCCACATGATGTCAAACCATCAAATGCACTTATGACGTCCCCGTCTATATGAATCTGATAGGAATGTTTGTTTATGGAACATGGGTCTGGGTCATAGATGGTGCACCATGGGACTATAAAATGTTGTCACTGGTATGATTGCACCACCCATTTTACCAACGCATGCAAGGGATTTTCCCATCAAACATGTTGAGAGTCTGTGATGTTGAACCATGGCGCATATGGCCACTAGTTCTCAAAACACCTTCAAGGTTGAGTTCAGGAGAGCCGCCTCAAGAAATCGATGTACCCTCTGGTGTCATCAAACATGGCTAGCTGGGAAATTCCACTATTTATGGATTCTATTTTCCCAGTGAGAAACCTCCATGGAAAAGTTCCCGGATTTCCAAGTGCATTTTTTTTTGATGACACCAGAGGGTAAATCCATTCAATACCCCATTTTTAGTATCCCAATATTATCAACATTTGTCAATCATTCACAAATAATAGCCGTTAAATTAGCTATTAAGATCCGATGATAATGCCATGATTAACCATCACGTATGAAACCATTAATATACAATTATCAAAACCTCTAATATACCAAAAATTGATAAACTATCAATATGCCATTATTAGCCATCATTGACCACTGTTAAACCATTAACACCAGTATTAAACCATCAATATACCATTATTAAACCATTAATATACCATTACCCATAAATAAAGCATTATTACGCCATTAATATACCATTATCAAACCATTGATATACAATTATTAAACCATTAATATACCATTATTAAGCCATTAATACCTTTATCCATGAATATAGC
>CAMXCT020006701.1:348101-362082 GCA_947184155.2 Cladocopium goreaui | reverse complement strand
AAGTGTTAATTAAAACAGGGTCGACAAGCCCAAAGACCCAAAAAGCATCCCTCCACCCCCGGGGGTTCCTTTTTTTGGCACCTTTCCTTTTACTTTTGTAATTCCCTGAGGATGGAACCCCACACCATCCTGGAAGAGCTGAAGAAGGAGTACAAGAAGTTGGGGGAGCCACTCTCAGGGGAGGACATGTTAGAACCTGAGGTTGCAATGTCCGTTGCCAAAGCATGGATGGTGAAGCACGCGCAGAAGGATGAAGATGGGAAATGGATCATGCCTCTGAGAGTCCGTCATCCTGGCAAAGTTTGGATTCGAAAGACTGCTGATGACCTCGTTCCCAATGTTGCCCGTGATGATGAAGTAGTCAAGCAGGCACCCAAGGAGGCACCCAAGGAGGCACCCAAGCAGCAGGCAGTGCATGACAAGCAGAGCAGCGAGGAAGGGGTCGACTACAAGATCATTTTTCGAGACGGTGGGCACAGGCTGCTGAAACTGAGTTTCTTGGGCAAGAGACTTGGGGATGTTCCCCTCCCTCCGGGTTCGAACTTCAAAGTCTTGCTTCATGAAGGACAACCGGTGTTGAGCGGGAAGGCAGGTACTGAAATGTACAGTTGTCAGCAGTACATGGACGTCCTCATGCCACCAGAAGAGCCAAAGAAAGTTGAAGGACAGGATGTTACAAAAAGAATACTCATTTCTATAAATAGCACGAACTTTACCTTTGAAACCAGTTTGAAACAACACAACATGGGTTATCAACTTAACTTAGTTGTCCGCTTATCAGCACTAAAGTAACGAACCTGAAAGATCTAAAGTCATATGTTTCTTCCTTGTAATTTTGTTTGCAAACATGACACTGACTCACTACCTTGAGGAGTGAAGAGTGCAAACCCGGCTTCGAACTACGCCTACAAGATTGCCTTTGTCAAAGGGGATTTCATTTTGCGATGCCTAGACTCAAACGAGCATGTGAAGATGGAAGCAGTACTTGGCTGCCCGACGGACATGTTCAACATTGAGATGAAAGATGGTGCCCCTCATGTCAGGGATGGTGACAATGTGCAGCCTTGTTCCAAGTACTTCAAATCGAAAGAAGGACTGACTTCAAATTTATCATAGAAACAAAAGCAAAGTAAAGAAATTAATCCAAGCAAAAACAGCAGTTGATATTAAACAGTGGGTTTCATCTGTGTATTTTTCAACTGGTTTGCAGGATTTTCTTGGGAGATTCTCGCCGAGAATGATCAGCACTATTTGCGCAAGTTCGACGGGGAGAAGAAGTTTGTAGCCCAGGCCATTCTTCCCGCTCCCTCCCAGGGGAATTACATGATCGTGGTTTACAGCTCTGGCGTGGCAGCTCTCAAGGGCGGGGCCCAAGAGAAATCCTGCCAAGACACCATGGACGAGATCTTGAAGAGTGACACTGTGAAGAAGCCAGGACTGAACAAGCAAATTCACGTAGACAATTTTTTACATGGTCAGGTGTCTTGTTGTTGTGGTGAAAACCTGTATATACACTTTATGTTAATTGGTAAATGTTTGGATTTACAGACATTGCGTTTTTTTTTGAAAAAAAACAGCAAAAACAAACCAATCTCGGGCTAGCCTTCAAGTTCAGGGTTTTTTACTAAAAAATTGCCTCCTGCAGGTTTTTTTAAAAAAGACCCTTGTCCATTCCATCCTGAACACATCTGAACAACACTTTTCTGACCGTTCCTGACAGGAGTGACTTGGGAACTTTCCAGCTCTGATGGCAACTACACCTTGATCAAGATTGGGGAGGACAACTTAGTCTTTGACAAAGTGGACCTCCCCTCTCCCCAGAAGAAGTACTCGATTGAAACCAACAGCGATGGCGTGTCTTATCTGAAGGACGGGGACAAGTTCTTGAAGTCATGCGACGATACCATGCACGAGATCTTGGACAAGATCTTGGAGGGTCGGATTGCAAACAGAGGACTGATCCTTAAATTAAAGTATTTAAAATCCCAGTTGAAAAAACAGGTGATTCTTTTTGCATGTTGTATGCGTTTTTTAATTTGACAAGGACGAGGTGGATGCCAAGTTTCAATCTTTCTTGTAGCCGATGTAGAATACAAACAATCTACAAACGCAGTGTTAAACTTCCAAAGCCAGATAACCTTAAAGAAGGAAACGACCTCCTACGGCAAACTAAATGTTTAGATTTAGATCCTTTTCACCCTGAACACCACTTTTCCTGACAGGAGTGACTTGGGAACTTGCCGACAATGAGGGCAAGTACACCTTGATCAAGACCTCGACTGGGGAGGACAGCATTGACCAAGTGGACCTCCCCTCTCCCCAGAAGAAGTACTCGATTGAAACCAACAGCGATGGCGTGTCTTATCTGAAGGACGGGGACAAGTTCTTGAAGTCATGCGACGATACCATGCACGAGATCTTGAAGGGCAACAGTGTGGAGACAGGACTCATCAACCAAAAGTAAAAGGAGGGAAACGAAACCTTAGTTGACAAAGAGTGATGATGTGATGTGTTTTTTTGTTTTTGTTGTTGCTGTCGTTGTCGTCGTCGTCGTCATCGTCGTCGCTGTTGCTGTTGCTGTTGCTGTTGTTTTGTCGGTGTCGTTGTTGTTGTTGTTGTTATTGTTATTGTGATTTTATTGCTCTTTGCTGAGCCGTGCAACGTTCTTGCCGAAACCTTGAAAGTTTGTGGAAAGAATCGATGTTCATCTGACCCCTAAAAAAAATCAAGGTATTCCAAAGTTTAACCAAGGATATTTGTATGATATTTAAATAAAAAGTTCAAATAGCAGTGACAACCCTTTGCAGCATTGCTGTTGCTGACGGTGAGGATTATGATGATGATGATGGTGATGATCATGATGTTGATGGTCTAGAAAAATATCAACAAGCAATGCTGTATATATATATATTCATTGATAATAAATATAGGTTGTACTGCCCCAAAATTTGTCTGAAACCTTGAAAATCTTTGTCCCCTTAATAGATGGTTGTTTTCTTTTCCCATTAAACGTTTCAAGGTTTCAGAAGTTTACTCTCAAGGGATATATGGCAGTGGGTAACCCTTTCAGAGTTGGTGATGGTGATGGTGATATGACGACGGTGATGATGATAATGAGGATCATGAAGATACTGAGGATGGTGAGGATGAGGATGAGGAGGAGGATTAGGAGGAGGATGAGGAGGAGGAGGATGGTGATGGTGATGGTGATGGTGATGGTGATGATGGTGATGATGATGATGATGGTGATGATGATGATGGTGATGATGATGATGATGAGGAAGGTGAGGATGAGGAGGAAGAGGATGATGATGAAGTGAAGAAGAGGAGTGAATGCAGCACCAGCCAAACTTGCTAAGATCTAAAAAATCCACCACATGACATGACATATGTTTGTGTCTATACTTATACTGTACGCCAGCTTTCGCTATCTAGGAGAGACAAAAGCGGAGGGCGCAGGTGGCCTGAAGCGCAAGTTTTCCAGCGTGAGCTTAGATTCTGTCGCGTGACTGGCTGTCAGACCAGGCGTTTTTGAATTTTGCAAATGCCCCTCAAAAGAATAGCTAGAGTTATTTATTATTACTGTATCATTATGTTCAAACCATTGGGTAGTATTTCAGTTTCTACACGATTCACCAGTCTCTTTCGTGTTTTCATAACTTGGCTGAGGGCATGCTCGGGTCAGCCTAGCTCAGCGTGATGATTTTGTCACTGCCCAGGCTAAGGCTATCAATGTCTTGTGCTTGCTGAGATTTCAATGATCGCTTGTGCAGGTCGAAGTTGCAGCGGGGAAAAATGATAGTTTCAACGGCACGTTGAGCACAACCAAAACTTGATCTTATTTAATAGCTGTTGAGAGCATAGAGCTTGTTGCACAATGCATATGTTGAGAACAATGACACCTGAACAGTGATTAGATGATCCAATCTATGAATGAAGTCACTTAAGCCTGGTCAAGATTCCACTGATTGAGTCCATGTATTTGTTCTTCAAACTCCAGTCCTTACCTACTACATTCAAAATTCTTTCAACTTTGGGGCAAGTTGACATGAATCCCAAGTTGCCCAAAGCTTCCCCAATACTTCCCCAATGCTTCCTCTACCCTCCCCAATCCTTCCCCAATCCTGCCACAATCCTTCCCCAATTCTTCTCCAATTCTTCCCCAATCCTTCCCCCTGTCCCAATTCTTCCCCAATTCTTCCCCAATACTTCCCCAATTCTTCCCCAATTCTTCCCCAATTCTCCCCCCTTCCCCAATTCTTCCCAAATTCTTCCCCAATTCTTCCCCAATTCTCCCCCAATTCTTCCCCAATTCTTCCCCAATTCTTCCCCAATTCTTCCCCAATTCTTCCCCAATTCTTCCCCAATTCTTCCCCAATTCTTCCCCAATCCTCCAATTATTCCCCAATTCTCCCCCAATTCTTCCCCAATTCTTCCCCAATTCTTCCCCAATTCTCCCCCAATTCTTCCCCAATTCTTCCCCAATTCTTCCCCAATCCTCCAATTCTTCCCCCAATTCTCCCCCAATTCTTCTCCAAATCTTCCCCAATCCTCCAATTCTTCCCCAATTCTTCCCCAATTCCTCCCCAAGCTGAATCTAAGTACCTTCAAAATCCTTCAAAGTCCTCCCAAGATTGGCAGGATTCAACCATCAAATATAGAGAACTTAACCTTCCCAACATTCACCTAAACATCAACAAGACCCACTCGAATTCCTACAGATCTCCTCAAAAGTTTAATCATATGTAATAGTCGTAGTTAATTTGTGTTGGGTGTTGTTGTCATAGGTTTTGTTAACACATCCTTTGATTTGAGCACTGAATCACTTAAGCACACTTTGAGATTTCTTGATCGAGCAGCATGAAGAGAGGGGTAAAACGATCGCTTGGTGGTGACGATGATGCGCGCCTTACGCATCGACGGCGAATCTTGGCTTCACTCCCTGATGACATGACGCTTTTTAAGCTAGCCAGCTTGGACCTTGACACTATGAGTTTGTGTGATGATGGACGATCATCGTCTACACAGCTGGCGCTCTCTACCGCCAGCAGTGCATCTTCAAGTGTAGCTTGGAAGCAAGTTGTTTTTAATCTTTAATTTAAGATGATAACAGAGGTTGAAGACAGGCTACAACAATTAACAGAGTTCTGGAATAACACAATGAAATGAGATTGTATGGCTATATCTGCACCAACCGTGATATGACTGCGATAAACATGATGAACATACACTGTATTATTGGTCCGCTTTGATTCTTGGCTCCCAGGTTTCAGGGAAGTTTCGCGATGTTTACACGGCTTTCAAGACGAAAGCTGCAAGCGCAACTTGGTGATGAATTTTGAAGGCAGGTGTGTGGGCAAGGTTCCAAGAAACGATAAGCTCTTAGCATTAGTACCACGCAGAAATACACAGTGACCAAAGCTACAACTAAACATTCACATATTTTCCTGAATCTTTATGACATTATGACAAAATTGCGCCACCATTTTTGCCTACCCAGGATTCAGGGAAGATCCACTCTACTTCTTTGTCATCGTCTACTACTCCGGGTACTTCAACGCATCCACATTTAATGAAGGCGATTGACAAGGCAACTGGGCAGCTTTGGAGTTCACACCCCTTTGGATATAAAAAAAAGGAATCTACTCCAAAAAGTAACATGGACTGTCACACAGTTTTGACCAAATAAATAATGCTGGCATGGGGAATGACGCGTGAAAGATTGTGGATCGAACACACGCAGACATGACTTTGTCAAAAAAACATGCAGCAATACTTTCTTATAATTATATATATTATAAATAAATATATATATAATATATTTTAAATATATATATATTATAATATGTACTATGTACATACATATTTACAAAAACATATTATACGTTATATACCAGCAACACCGTTTTGCAAAGCATTCCCACAATAATCAGCGGCTTTTCACCAAGGACTTGCTTGCTCGAACACCTCCACCCAAGCCCAAAGCAGAACCTCATCCAAATGAAGGTGACCCTGCACCTGTAACGCCTTTACCGTGGAGAATTGCGAAGAGGGTTATCCAACTTCGATACCGGGGTTGGACATGGGACGGTGGGAAAAACTTGGGGAATCCACCACGTGAATGGACGGACAATTACTTGAAAACGGAAGGACAAGGGCTGCTTGGCCTAGTGCGTGAACCGGATTTTCAATTGAAGGATGTTTTACCTTTTTGGCAGGATGATGGCTGGTTTTGGCACAAAGTGCGCTATCATCAGTAGTGGCTAACTTAACTTAGAAGTGAACGTCAGTTAGCGAGGGCAGTCATGGAGTAATAGACTAGAGCCTAGCTTCACTGATGATACAAGGTAAAACACAACCTGGTAACCTGATGCTTTGCTTAGAAAGGAATTGAAAACTTTGCTGTACTGACGGCTTTTGACGTGATGCTTCCTCATGACTCCACATAATTTGTGCAAACAGTTATGGGAAGCTTGAATTGGTGCAAACCGTTGCCGGACGGTTAGTCACCTACCTATGCCAGTTGACCTCGTCCGGGCGAAAAACAAAAATAAACAGGTCTCTGTGTTGAGCTGCCAGTGGACATCCCCATGGTGATCTTGATGTATTTCAGATTTTTTAGTATTATAATACTATTATATTCATCAGTCTCACTTCTCAACCGTTGGAACTTCATTTTACAATATAATAAATTAAATTACAGTACTGCGGTCTTGGATGTCCAGCCCAAAAAATGCTTACAGTAATACTTTCCAACGGTTGAGACATTGAACAAATGTTGGTTCCTCAAAGCTCACTCTTCGTGTACATTTGTTTTTCTGGCTGTTGCTTTGGAGCCCCAAGAGACATCAAAGAAAGTATTGAGGCCTTGTGCAGTGGGTCCTATACCCATTGTTTTTTCCCAGTGTTTGAGTAGGGAGCCATGGATAAAACACCGGAGACTCCTTCCCATCATCTAGTGAAGGCTGCTAGGCAATTGTTTCGGACTGATTCCAGTGGTGCAGAGACAACATCCGGGAGAAGCAGCGTTGCTGAAAGCGATTTGGAGGCTTTACGGAAGTTTCTAACTTGCACAGAAAAAGCCTGAGGAATATCAAGTTAAGGGCAAGGGTAATAAAAATGAATATTTTTTGTTAGTCTTTGTAATGAATTTTTATCCGGACTCTTGACCAGGTTGAAAGTTTCTTCACCAGCAGCCAGCAAAGCGGCAACCACTCCCACCACTCCACCACCTCGTATGCGTGTTCATGCTGATCCTACACCTCCAGGTGCTCCAGTCAAAAGGAAGGCTACATTTCACTCGGTCCTCTTGTTTTTTGTTTGCAATGAGTTGTATAAATTTTAAAAAACCCACACTGCAACTTTTTGGTTCAAATACTGCCATGACACTTCAGTTCAACAAAAGACTAAGACTCACTGACATTTTAATGGTTCGATTATTTTTTAATGGCATCTTCGCCAAGCACGCTGCCCGTCCCATCATTAGAGGATGTTTGGAATGGAAAAACCTCACTCAGTGAGTACACAGAGTCGCAGGAAAGAAAGGATCAATCCGAGGTGTTAGAAAGTGACACTCAGGTCAGCAAAAAACGAACCAACCAACCAAAGTGGTAGAAACACAAGGTGAGGCTGAGCATACATATGAAAAGCATACTGACACAAACATGGGAGCGAAAGACGGACAAGTTTTACCCCCAGGAAGATTGCCAATTGGGACTTTGCCCCAGCCAAAGCCAATAAAAGAAAAGCCCCCGATCCCTCTGAAGCCAGGCCCTCTGGGCAGCGGATCACAAAAGTGACTTGAGAGATTTGTTTGATTTTGTGCGTAAGAGGGTAGACATCTGTGTGGCCTAAAGTTTCATTGCTCCAATCTCTCAAGTCACTGTTGAAAAAGACATGTCATCAGCTAGACATTTACAGCACCAATCTCATTCAATTGTTCATATCACAAGCAAGACAATCAACATCTCGCTTGCTGCTGTGGTGGTAGCTGTACCCCATGACAATGACAATGATACTTACACAGAGCAGCTCTACTCAAACTATTTGATGTTTAGTGATTGTGTTTTTATTTTTTGTTCTGCTTCCCAAAGACTTTTTTCTCGCACTAGATATTGTCAAAGTAATTTTTCACCGAATACCAAGGAAACCTGCAGCATCGGGGCATACTGATGGTGGTGGGGAACGCTCAAGCCCTGTGATCCCTGAGACTGAGAACCTGAAAATGAAAACCTTTTCCAATCTCCCGCCCAGCATTGATGATGATGACTATCCACAGACGCCAGAGTAACCTGGCTATTACAATTATTTATGAGTCATGCTGTTTACTGTGGATTGTTGTTCTCACACTCGTGGGCCTTTCTTTTGTGGTGGTTTTAGCATGTGGTCCCAAAGTCCGGCATCGCCTAAGGATGAAGAAAAGCTTTGTGCAGGCAGCGCTCGATATGAATCAGAATGTGAGTGAGGGTTCTCGCATCGATTCAGTAGAACAGCTGATGGAGCAAAAAATTGTAAAGCCCAGGGAAGTCCATCGCATGACTTTGTCTGACCTTAAGCGGTTGAGGAATGTCAAGAAGGCTACTTTGAAGAAGTAGCAGGGTAGACAGCTTATGCCCTGGTCTGTGCGCCAAGAAAATAGTATATATATATTCCTTTAAGGAAGAAACCCAAACTTTGGTTGCATGCTTTTACTTCGACAAAAAAAGGTTCGTACTACAATTTGGTTACCTGGTTCAAAGGGTTGAATCGCACATCAAGTGACCTCTGGGCAAGTGGGCGTTCAAGCGGATGAAACGGTCCTTTCTTATCATGGCCCGGCACACAAAGTGCATTTACTACATTTACCATACACTACATTGCTGCCTCAGACAAAAAGGAGGAACCGTCTCGACTGCTGTTGTTGAGGTCCAGTCAAGCCCCAATGTTTTTTTGGCGTTAGTGATCTTTAAGGGTCCTGGGGGAGTCCTGGGGGGTGTTGCGCAAACAGTCATCAGCGGACCAAATTTAATATCAGTTACAACATCTCCATATTATTATAACATTGCAAAATTTTGGACCTACAACTGAAATGTCAATATACAGCAGGTTTTGCACATATCGAATTCTGGAAGCTCTGTGTTACCTTTAGATTTTAGGGCCCTGCTACCCACGCACCCTGTCGAAGAGGTGCAGCATTACATCATCTTGTGCCAACGCCGTGCTTAGGTCTCTGAGCACTATGCCATCCTACAACCATCTGAATCAGCACAGGCCGCCAGGTGCGTCTTTTCCAAAGAATGACATGGGTCAGAGTTTCTTTTAGACTGTGTGAAAGAGTGTCATGATCTAATTGATGCGTTCTCTTCCAGATCTTTTTCAAACAACTCAAGGTTTCAGATTGTGGTTGCTATTAACGGGACATTTCATTACAGAATTCAATTTGATACCTGGTATCTGACAACGGCAGTGACTGCGAATTTTTGAATCATACCACACCACCCTCACTGTGTCACTGCAGTACTCACGATAAGCCTTAACTCTTTGCAGGAAAATGGAGAAGAAGATGAGCAACGCAATGTACGAGCCAAGACTGCAATCTACTGCTTCGGGCTGCAGCTTTTGCAGTTTTTAACATACCGTGAGGGTCTCTAGATTCTTAGATGTTTTAAAGCCAAGGGAAGTGAAACTGATGTATCTGTGAAACCGCCTCTGGAGAGTGAGTTGGTGAGTGGAAAGACAAGGAGAAATAGACAAACTGACAAACTGGGTTTCATCTCTACTACGGGAGCTCTACAACGATATATACCTTTTTTTTACCTCCAGCTGATTCAGGCACACACAGACCTGAACACTTGCCACAAGTGCCAGGTAGAATGTCAAACCAACTTTAGCCAGCAGAAAACATGTCAGAATGGATGCCATCTATTCAAAAGACGATTTTATAATTACTAATGCACAAATCTATAGCTAAATTCAGACTCAGAGTTGGGTTGCCACTGCCATCTAATAGTATAATAGTATAACCCCCAAATTGCGTCTGAAACCTTGAAAATCTGCCCCCTACATTAGATCAGATTGGTGTTTTTCTTTGCCCCCCGTACCACGTTTCAAGGTTTCAGAAGTTTACTAGGGATACATGGCAGTGGGTAACCCTTTCAGGGTTGATGATGGTGATGATGGTGATGATGATGGTGGTGATGATGATGATGGTTCTGATGATGAAGATAGTGAGGATGATGACGATGATGATGACGATGAAGATGATGATGATGATGATGATGATGATGATGAATGTGACGATGATGAGGATGATGACGATGATGATGTGGATGAGGATAATGATGGTGATGATGATGATGATGTGGATGAGGATGTGGATGATGATGATGATGATGATGTGGATGTGGATGATGATGATGATTGTGAGGATGATGATGATGATTGTGAGGATGATGATGATGATGATGATAAGGAGGAGGAAGATAATGATGATGATGATGATGATGAATGTGACGATGATGATGATGATTGTGAGGATGATGATGAGGATGATGGCGATGATGATGATGAATGTGACGGTGAGATGATGATGATGATGATGATGATGATGAGGATGATGATGATGGATGATGGATGATGATGATGATGATGATGATGGTGACGATGATGATGATGATGATGACGATGATGGTGATGCTGATGCTGATGCTGATGATGATGATGATGGTGTTCAGAGTGATTTGTCAGGGTGGATCTCCTGGGTGGGTATCACTCAAAAAAATGCTGTATCGCTTCAAAGCGCATATCAATACTTTTGCCATATGTCATTTTCTGTCGGACATCAGCTTTCAAGGTTGCAACTTTTCATCAGAGCATGATATGTGATATTTGTATTTCTAATGCATGTATATATGATTCCATTGTTCAACAAATGCGTCATTTTAATCAGGATAAACTAACATCGCTTCAGTCAGTGAGTTTCATTGTCGCTGCTACCAAAGCTGGTGGTTGGTTCCTGAATGTGGCTAAGGTGATGGCTCTCGGATTGCACTGCTCATTCCATGCGCTTACTGGCCGTGGCCTGGAGCAGTTCGTTCCCAAGAATTCTGGTCCAGAACGAGAATCACTTGGAAGGGCTTCAGTCACCGGGTTTGACTTACCTCCATGGGATGAGAGGCCCTGTGCGAAATCTTGCCACGATGAGGAGGCAGCAGGCTTCAAGATGATGAATTTCTTAGCTGGGCCTTGCCAGTTAAGATGCTACCCAGAGCCCGAAGGAAGCCACCCGCAGTGGAACGATTACCTTCGAAGTGTGGACCAGGCAGGACTGAAGCCTGTGCTTCTGAAAGCAACACTTCTTTGCAATTGGACCAGAGGACCTTTCTCAAAAGGCACTCACCAGACCCGACTTTCTGATGCTGCTACTGACTTGATGAATCGAAAAGGGCACGATGATGAATTCATGAATGTGCTCACTGAAATGACGGCGGTGGATCGTGGATTTAGCCCAGATTCCGATTTTCGCCTTACACCAGATGAATGGCTTCGCGTTTGCAGCAAGCGCATTCCCAAGGCACGAGGAAAAGCTTGGTTCGGCATAGCCGAATCATTTTCCCAGCTTGAAAGGAGCTGGTCCATTCTGTCGGAAACAGTCCGCCACATCAAGACCTTGCATGCCCTTTTGAAAGCAACTTGGCATCCATGGTTGCAGGGGCAGCAACGTTTTGAAAGATGTTCAATGTTGATTTGCATCCTTGCATGTTTGGTTCTCACACGAGCCCCAATATTATTACTTTTGCTTTCTAATCTAGGACCTCAGTGCAGCTGACGCCGATGACGACGCAATGATTCCTGCCCCAGCTCCTGCTCCTCCACCCGATCCTGACGATGCACGGGAGCTCTCAGCCACACAGCAGCCTGTTTGACAATCCTTGGGCCCTGGGGTTTGGAGAAACAGCTTTTGCTTCTCACATTGAACCGGTGGCCAAACTTTTTTGGAAACAGTTTTGATTGTCACACCAAACGTAAAATCGGGTGTCAAATGATTGATTTGGTACCTTGGCAGGAAAGCCTTCAACGCCTTGAGGAGCAGGTACAAATCGACATATGATTTTGTGATTGCTCTGTATGGAGAGCCTCGTCTCCAACTTCAGGTGAGGATGATGATTGACGCCACCCTTGATCTTCACGAAGAATACAGTGCACACTTGGAAGCGCAAAAGGAAGGGACTCATGGAATGCTACGATGGTGTGCAGAGCGAGCCTGTGGGAACTGGTATCAGACCATTGTCAAAATGATCAATCGAATGACGGGGCCAGACACTGCTGAGCGGCTGAAGATGACAACACCTTCACCTTTCAGAGTTTTCCAGCCCGATGATCCTGTGCTCGAGGAGGAATCGAAGCTGGCCAAGCAGTACGTCAAGCTGGTGATGACGCTGGCAGCAAACCGGGCTTGGTCACAAGTCCATTTTGGGCTGGTCTTTCCCTACTGCTTAGCCCGAATCATGTCTCCAAATCAGGACGACAAGAGGAGGGCACAGGTCCTACTCAGGAGCCTCACCGATGCGATCTTGAAGCTGGAAGATAGAACAAAAGTTGCCCATCAGAAGTCGCCTCTTCATCGTTTGCTGTGCGACCTTGGAACTACAGAATGGGTGGTCACCCGTGAAATCTTTGTGCAAGGGATCCGGGTGGACTGGTGTTACAATGATGTGGAACTTCGCAAGATGGCTTTTTCGTTGTCTGCAGGTCCCTCCACAACGAAGTATTGCTTGGAGAATGTCATCAGCACCGTGAAAGATTGCGGACAACGCGTCCAAAAAAACACGAGGAACATGTCCATGCATACGAAGTGGATGTATGCAGGGACATCGCACTATGCACCAGCTGGTGGTGTCGAGCAACTCCAGGTTGACAGAGACGACCTGCTCAAGACTTGTCTTCAAAAAGGGGTGGAGCAAAAATTTGTTCAGGGCAAGTGGTTGGCCGAGGCCAAGGCAAGTTTCAAAGATGTTTTCCCCACGCCAGAAGACATTCTGCATGAGACCAGGAAGGCAGGCTACCTTGCAAACAAGCGAGCTGCCTCTGCTGCGGCCTTCGTTTTGCATGACTCACGCAATGATTTTTCCAATGTCAGCAAGGCATGGACAGGACTGGTGTGACCAAAGTTTCGTGGTTGCCCTTGCAGCTTTCAGTTTCCAACGCTAGTTAGTTTTTGTTGTCAGTTCCTCCATTTTGTAGTTCAGGATGTCTTCTCATGGCACACGAGTTCTATTATCAGGGTCCTCCGAACGAGAAAGTGATCTACTCACTTGGCTTCAAAGATTGGATGGTGCAAGCACTTCCTGTCACTCAGTACAGAGTGGGTGGCCAGGCCATGGTTGAGAATGTTACCCTTTTTTGTTTGAACAAAATTGCCATTGCCTACACTGCTAGGCTATGAGAATGCAAAGCAATCAATGGCCTTGAACTGTTTTGAGTTTCGAGCACATATTTAAGCTAATGTCCACTTTTTCCGGACAATTCCCATTATGCCATTGCGCTCCATTCCCCCTGTGTTTCCCTTGCCCTGCAGTTCTACTTTGAGCTTTCTCCAGAACAAGTTCAGTCACCCACTTGGGTTCTCAACATCGCTGTTGGTGAAGATTGCCCCTGGCACCATATCCCTACTCAAGTGCTCCCTCCGGCATGTGTACCTCTGCCACTTCGCGATGAGAACAGAACCCTGGTCACTTGCCATACGAAGTTTCACAATACAATAATACAATTGACTACTCAATACATCATTGATCGTGATGGGCTTCCTTTTTTAAATGTGTTTCGCAGACAGCTTTGGCTTCTCTTAGAAGCGGTTGGGCAGCTCAGGTGTTTGTCCAGAGCGGACCCCGTGAACGTGCTTTGACAGCTTCACTTTTGGCAGGGTACTTTTTCACACAGTCCGAAATTACTCAGATCATGAGTGCTGTAGGCATTCTGCGCCCTTCTGCTGGTTCGGGGAAAA